>JALLAU010000529.1:0-14516 GCA_036939495.1 Thalassiosira hispida
ACCTCTAGAGACACCCTACATGCATGTACCATTACTGCGAAGAAGGTCCACATTGGCAGTCGAGCAAACAAGACGAAGGAGGGCGAAGCAAGCTGCTTCGTGAACACCCGATGAGTTTGGGTTTGCGATTTGCGAGTATGCATCCCACTTACTAAGGCAGCAGGTAGGACAGCACTGTACTGATATATATGACATCTGGAATTTTGATTAGGTTAGGCTCTTTTAGCGGTTTTGTTCTAGGAATTATCCTCAAAGTATGTCGTATCTAAATCTAAAAAGGCAAAGCCACCTGTTCGCGTTCATGTTCATGTTCACAAACAACAACCAACCGTGGCCACACAGCATCCATGGCGGCCACCCACAATAGTTTATTATCCCACAATTTCCGCCGTTCTTCATTACTACTGCGGCAACATTATTCTTCTACTTACCATCTACTACAATCAGCAATGACCTCTCTCACGGGGCCACAAGGATATGCACAAGCTCGCATCGAAGCCAACAACACTGCGGATGCCAACAATTCATCGGCATTGTTCATGCGCACCGTGGAAGATCGCCCCTACTTTCCACTGCTAAACGTCGACCCATCCAACAACGCTACAATCATTGAAATCGCTAATGTATTAGTAGCTTCATGCAACAACAACAAACCTAATGGTGGAGATAGTGGTGGTGGCTTTGGAAACTGTACAGTAATCACTGGAGGATTGACCAATGCCCTCTTCAAGGTAGACTTACCCAACCATCATAGTTCCGTACTAGTTCGTATATTTGGAGCCGAGGGGATGATCGATCGTGATGAAGAGACTACCAACTTTGCCCGTCTGTGCAGTCCAAATAAGAATGGAGGGGGAATGAAAGTGGTGCATGAGCAACTTGATTTGGTAGGGCGATTTGGCAATGGACGCGTCGAAACTTGGATACCTAACATGAGACAGGCACATCACGTTACAGATTTGGATAAGGAGGGTTTGGCGTTGGAGGTGGCGAGGCAATTGGCACGATTGCATTATGGATTTGATGCTGCAAATGCTGCGGCAACTTCGACAAGTAAGAGCTACAAGGAACATCAACCGACGTTGTGGAAAGTTATTGAATCGTGGATTGAAGAATTGTCTCAGAGCTTAATGCATGAAAAGTTTCAACAAGATGATAATGCTTCGCTGATGGAATTATTTTCTCGAGCAAGCACCACCTCTCAACATGCTGAAACAACTGCATCTTCTGAATCCCCTAGTGCAATTATGGCAACAAGAATCAAGCAATCTCTCACTGATGAACTATCATTCCTCAAAAAACGAGTGGAAACAATCTTTCCTGATGCACCAATAGTATTCTGTCATAATGACGTGAACGCTGCCAACATTCTATTGGACACATCCATCATCCAAAATGATGAAAACGACAGCAATGCATTATACAACAAAGATAGCGTGGTTATTATTGACTATGAATATGGATCAATCAACTATGCCATGTACGATGTTGCCAATTACATATGTGAACATTGCGGAGGGAATGATAATGGAGTACCCAACTATGACCTGATACCTAGCTCGGATCGGCTGAAGAAGTTTTTGCGAGAGTATGTACGTGAGCGTGATGAGAAAAAGGATGTAGATGAGGTGACTCCAAGCAAGGAAGGACAAGTTTCAAACCTGCATTCACAGGTGGAACTGTTCCAAATGGCAAGTAATCTCTATTGGGGAATTTGGGGGATACTCCAGGCAGCCGGAGAAGTGAGTGATGGAACTTTTAAGATGGACGGTGCCAGGTCGAGGTTGGAGGGGGAATTGGATCTTACTGAGTGGGATAATTTACGTTATGGCAAGAATCGTTTGGAGAGATATGTTGCTTGTAAAGAGGGGCTGCTTTGCAATAATGGTTCATCTTAAAAGGATCAGGTGGCTATTTCAGTGCAAATATAAGTGTATTTATGAATAACTTTCTTCCAGAGGTTTGTTTTGGCTGAAAGAACTTGTGTAGCCATGGTGCATAGTGTCACTTCTTTAGAGCTGAGAGAAATTTGATTGCAATCAAACGCGCCACACTATAAGAAAACATTACACCATTGGAGAATCATTTTCTCTTCCATAATGGTGGTGGTTGTTCATTGCATCCCCTGGATGAGTGCTCTCCTTGGGGCTCCACATTCCAAGTCTAGTCTCAAACTGCAACCTGCGCATCATCACAGCACGTTTCTCGTGCCTCTGGTCCATCCTTTTCATAAGCTCACAGAGGTAAAGGCAGATGAACGGAGTCACGAAAAACAACAAGTAGAAATACCATGGTAGCGCTACCATCGAGCCATCCTCTAATACTGCAGCCATGTACACAGCAATCAGAACAAATGATAGTACCAAGGTTCCAAGCCACAATTGGTTTCGTTTCCATGGCGGTTCAGAACGAATTGATTCTGTGCGGAAGACATATGAAGCTGATGCCACACATGTACATAATGCAAGAGCTGCCAATGTGATTGTTCCAGCAGATTCTTTAGCTGGACCGGAGTAGTCACGTAGAGCTTCACAACGAATGATGGATGCTACTGGCGCTCTACTAGGTGTTGCTTCTCCATCAAGAGAAAGTAGACAGAAGTCTTGCACGAATGCCGAGTCAAAATGCCACATAAGTTCACCGAGTGCAATGAGATACAAGAATTGTGGTATGATTGCCGGAAGAGCGGCCCTCAATAATACACTGAGGTATGGCCGTCTATTTGCTCTCAAAGAATATTTGACAGCCAGGTCGTTTTTCGGTGGGACACGCGTCATGAAGTCCTTCGCTTCATCTGTCGATGCCATTGAAAATCCAATCAGAGGTAATAATAGTTGAGTGTAAAAGAAAGAGCCGAGGGCGGGTATTGTTGGAACGGCAGTCGCTGCCGTACATGGACAAAGCAAGATAAATATGCTGAAGGAGAGGCACCCTGACAAGACAAAGCTGACGCCTGATGTGGCAGCTTCCAGGCATGCACGGCCGATGCGTATGATCTCCACAAAATGGCACGTCGCTTGGCTCCCCCGCAAGTTGAATACAGAGGAATGGGCACTGATAGAGGTAATAAACGAAACTTCATCGGGCTGTAATGCATTCCATTCAAGATTGTCCGAGTCTTTATCATCGAACACATCCTCTACGAGGACATCAACACCAATGGCAATGTCTGCTCTGGAAAATATTTCTTGGATACGAGAGAGCGAAATTGAGAGATGAGGCCCCCAACACATGGAAACCAATTGCACATGATTGAATTACTAATGGAATGTGCTCACCTTGATTCCCTGGGAGATGTGATAACCCAACGGACAATACTGTGTCATTGTAATCCCTAAAGACATTGACCTATAAATGGACATCGAAGTCAGAACAAATGGCATACAACTCTTCAAATGCATACAGCACCAGTAATAAAGACTCACCATATCCGCAGCTGTCTTCTTTGTGACGTCTGTGTAGAGAGAAACTAGTAAAGGTACGTTGTCCACTTCCTCCAAATGTCTTCTCACATCATCTACACCGTGTGGCAACCTAGCATTCACATCCCAGTCTGCATAGTTGCTAGTCATTCGAAACGAATCGTCTGTGCCGCCTTCCAAAGGACGGAGGCTGATAGCACAGTTCCACGCTACGTCTATACCCATCTGGCTAGCCAACTCTTTTGTCCGCCTCATATTTCGCGGAGAAAAGTACACAAACCGGACGCCTGCATCAGCACAAGAGTCAATTAGAGGCTCGATTTCTTTTCGTGGCCGTACAGAACTGCCTAGAAGGCCAAGGAAGATTTGGTTCTTCCCAGTCAATAATAAAAAACGAAAGAAGAGAGAGTCAGAGTTTGATATCGCATGAATGTAAAATATGGATAATGAATAATCAATCAATAATGAAGTATCTCGCATGAGCCCTACCTTGACCAGACTCCAGAAGCCATGCGAGGGGATGTGTGCATTCGGTGTTGCGTTGTCCAACAAGTAAATGTGCGAGCTTTTTGTCCCACCCGGTCCAAGTTTTTGATCGGCTGTATAAGGTAGTGGCGCATAGCTGAAAGCTTGAACATCCAAATCTGAAAGCATCCAGTTCTTTTGTGTTTCATTTATGATGTGGCGATCTGCTGCCGTGAGAGGAGCTATTGTTGAGTTTTCTCCCTGCCACCAATCGGGGCATAGTTGTGTGACCACCCGTGCATCTCCTACTGTAAGGATCAGGTCTCCTCCTGACCGTTTATCACGAACGAAGACGGTGTCGGTATCAGTAAAGAGTCGACTCCAGTTACGAGATTCTTCCAATCCCAGCGCATGTGAGTCTAATTTCATTCGTTGCCGGAGGAGATTCAGGGATAATATATGAAGACGCCTCTTTTCACTGAAATTGCTCAAATCACCACGTGAGCCCAGAGGGTTTGGACTGGTGTCGAATCCGATACATTGTGCAAGGAGACGAAGTTGCTTTCTTTTCCTTTCATTTAGCGCAATGTGATCAACCAGAGATTTTTCAGCTGGATTTAGAGGACATGACTTCCTACCTGATTTGCCAACAAATGACACTTTTGGGGCTGGGTTTTCAAGAACATTCTGCTCGTTTGGCATTTGAGATATCCGTTTAGTCTTGTTCTTCGCTCCTTCCTCCACAAGGAGGCAGCATAACCCAATACACTTCAAGCTTGGTAGAGAAACCCACCATTCCATGACATTTAGTTAGAAATTAGCATCAGATAATAATTATCAAGACAAGAATAAGTTAATTAGAATACCTCACCTCGGTAGATGTTTCCACCATTGTGGATCTTCAAATTGGACTTCTACGATGTCGTCTTCATTGGCTCCTCTTATGGAGCCACACTGATGACATGGCTCTCGATGCGCACCTCTATGTTGTCTCCCACCAAATGTCCTCTTTCTACGATAATTTCTCCTAATGTTGCGGATCGTTCTCGCTGGTGCCGAAAAGGAATGATTGAAACGTGTCTCTTCATTGGAATCATCCGAGTCTATTGAAACCAGATCAGAGCTCTGGCGGTTTGCTGAGCCTCGCATAGAAGATGCATTGTTGTTCGTATGTGCATTGCCTTCGTCGTCGGTGCTGTATGCATCACCATCGAAGACTGGACAAATGTCGAGAAGAGTAAACCCACCCTGACCACTTGGTATTAACAGCTGTTGTGGAGTAGAGAATGGCTCACAGGCCAGTTCATCGTCGACAAGAGCAAGAGCGGTCACCACACCTAGCTTCTCCAGTAAATGCAGTGATGCAGGCGGAATATATAGCAATGCATCCGGTGAGGAAAGTGATTGCTTCCTTGACATCGAAGATGAAATCTTATTGATCAGCGATCTTGTAAAAAGTCGTGATGAAAGTGTTGCCGAAAAATATCGAAGCAAGAGCCATGGAGATGATCTCTCCACCCCTCGATTTTCTGAAGATGGGTGATCACACAGGGAAAGAACACTGTTTTGTCGATCGCTTTCCGTTATTCCTCTGAGTTCGATTTGCTGCTTCTGGTTCGAAGCCAATGGATGCACCATTGATAATATCCGTGATGTGCCCAAACATTCAACCCAGAAAATAAAGATAGGGGTTACAACCGGAAGAACAGCCAAAGATGAAAGGAGTGGAAGTGACCAACTTGGCGTTTGAAAGAAGTGTTGAGCACCCCCCCCAGGACGAACCAGAAGAATGAGTAGTGTAGCGAAGAAGGCCACTATGGCTAATCGCAAGAAGATCGCCCGGACCGCTTCGCCCTGTCGTAGTACCTGGGGCGTTGCATCATTCTTCTTCACAACTTCCTTCCTCAGAAATGAATCCAATGGAGTCTCCAGGAGGGCAAAGATTTGCACACCATTTGCCAACAGTAACATTTCTTTCGAATGATTCTGGAGTGTAGACCTACCGGGAGGCAGCAGTCCCCCCTTTTTTGATTTTGGTGCATGACTTTTAGATGTTGATGCATTGGATGATGGCACCGTGCTTTCACTTGCAAGTGAAGTCGAGCCAGATGAAGTAGAAGCAGCTGGTGTCGCCAATGTATCTCTAGCCAATGGTGACAATGATTTCATTGTTAGCCGTTCTCCTACCTCGATGATGCTACTGACGTCATCGCTCGCATCCCCATCATCATTCAAAGGTTTGACAAGTGTGCACTTCGCAGGAGCTGTATCACCAACCTTCAATGCAATGAAATCACCTTTCACCAATAACAAGGAGGGTATTCTATGCCAATGCCCCTGGTCAATATTCTTGGATGTACTGCTTGAGCCAACATCACTGCTTTGTTGATCAAGTAGACGATAGGTGGAATAGACATCCTCTACATTCTTCCTAGGAATAGTATCCACATTGAACACATCATTTTGATCATTCATGCTAGATGATGTGCCGGCAGGTGATGATTGCTGCTTCTGATATTTCTTGCGCTGTTCACATTCCCGATTCTTCATACCCTCCAAGAAGGCAGAAATGCACCTTCGCCGTTCAATACTCCTATCAGTAAGCCTCGATATTTTACGTCTCCTTCGCGATATCCATGATGATGCAATGGAAGAAATCAGAAATAGAAAAGCTGCAGATTGTTGCATCTTTGGAAAAACACTCGTAGTAGTCTCCGAGCTACTGGGTAAAACAAAGGATAATACCACAAACAGCAAAGATAGTGGTATAGCCAAAAATATCATGTCTGGATCTTCCACTGAGAGACATTTCGATATCCCTCGCTTTGTTTCATAAATTGGTTCATCATGATTTCGTTGTTGCTTTCGTTCATTTTTCCATTGTTCCAATGTATGCCTCAAACGAGAGCGGGCTTCGTTCCATCTTAGAGGATGCCGCTGCAGTTCAGAATCAGCAGCTGGCTGCATCTGCGGATTTGACTGATTGACAGACTGATTGATACTATCATCACATGATAGTGATGGATCGCTTGGATAGACTTCCCGCCGTTGCATGTTGAGCTGATGTTTGCCTTCTTATGTCTGCAGCGCGGTGTCTGCCGTCATAATATTATGGGATAGGTACAACATGTACATTATTTTTAGTCCGAATAATTTAGCGACAATGGGATTTCTAGCGAACAGTCTAATTTGGCGGTACAATTTTAGTACACTCCGAAAGATCCAAAATCCCCACCCTTCATTCCGCTTCCGAGAACTGTTCCGAAATCCGAAACCCGTACACACAACTTCTTGATTTAATCTCGGGAAACAACAGCAACACCATGGCATCGATATCCGTTCCCCCTGAATATGGCTGGGTAGTACTCGGCGCCGGGTAAGGTCGATCATTAAATGCTCTATCTCTCTTGTGGCAGTGTTCTTTTTACCAAGCTAATGATACCAATCGCTGCTTCTTCTTATGTCGCTTGACGTTCATTATTTCTTGAACAGGCTTGGCCCAGTGATCACGAGCATGTACCTTGGTGGCGCCGTGATGGGGGCTAGGAAGAAATACGATGTTCAGTATCCTAATCTCTATGGTGCGTATCATATTTATTCATAAGCACAAGCGCACTGACATGTCATGTGCGTAAGATGTACCCCATGGCAGCATCGAGAGGTTAGGTTGTTGCAATATCTTCTCACTTTGTACGATGTGATCATACGTTTTTGTTTTCCCTCGTATCGTAGCTGTGCCCAAATATCACGAAAAGGCCGATGAATTCAACCGTGTCCAACGTGGACATCAAAACTTTCTCGAAAACTCTTCTGGGTACGCCATCATGACACTCCTTGGTGGACTCAAATATCCTTTGGTGTGTGCCATTGGAAGTGTCTGTTTCAATGTCGGAAGTGTGCTCTATTTGAAGGGATATGCTGACACGAATTTGAATGTGGATATGGCACGTTATAAGAAGGGTGCGGCGATCAAGTGGATTGGTTTCTTTGCTAGTTTGATTTCTACGGTTAGCTTGGGCATTTCTTTGATCAGGGGATAAGTTCCATGTTCCTATCACTATGACTTGGATACGGTGGGTTTTGAGTTCGGAGAAAAGATCTACTATTAATGGAAGTCATGATTTATCAGACGCCACACACGTCATATTTCAAGGGAGGTGTTGCCATACATGTGGGGGGGGACACACCACTCGCTGAACAATTTTGCTGTGAATATTATGATTGCAAAGCATATCTTACTAATTGGGATATTTTGTAACGTATATTCAATTTGACATTCCTAGTAGGAAAACCGCACCTCTTCTTCATACACTCTCAATGAGATAATCAGCATGCTTCCGTGACATCTCCTCAATCCATTCCAAATTCAACATATCATTCGAATCAGCCTTGGCACCCGCACCCAATGTCCCCTCGCCAAACATCTTGGTCTTTTCCTCCGACCATGTTTCCAAATGACGCTTCACCAATCGTTCACGTTGTTCCTCAAACGACTTACAAGCAATGTACCATGTTTCATCAAACACTCTATTTGTTTTCAAAGGTGCCCATCGTTCATCGTCCCATGCCAACAGGTAATTCCCCTCGAGTAAAACGATCTTTGTACTAGGATGAAGCTGTGCTCCATCGGAGACTGGATCACTTTTTACTCGACTGTAGATTGGTAAACTTGCCTTTCCATATTGTCGTGCGTCGGTGAAGGCGGCAACGCAGCCCTCGGCGTCAAAGGTCCATGGAGCACCTCTACGAGCTATTAGCTCATCAAATGTGTATTTGATATGGGCAGATTCTCCCATGGACTGTAATTGTGAGCGAGAATAGTGAAAGCCATCCATTGGTAGGACCACTGCATGTAATTCTTCGCCATCATTATTGCCATCACTTCCATCTTTTTTTTGCATTTTCTCGTTGATCCTACGAGCTACTGCAGTCGATAATGTGCTCTTCCCGCTTCCCGGGCCTCCAGCAATGCAGACGAATAATTGATTATTCCTAAGATTATTCTTGGATGAAGCAGCATCTTTCTCGTATCTATCCAATAAGCGAGAGGCCAGAGAGTCGTATGTGTTTAGCATTCGTTCATCATCCACCATCGTCATGGAACGGTAAGTAGACGATGCGAAGCTCGCACGCTGATGCAATCGGCCAGTTGTTTTGGATTTTGAAGAAGGAAGTATGAATGATTCTACCGTTGATAATATTGCAACGAATGTAATCACGAATATTGCGAGCCTGATGATGGGGCTATTGCATCTGCCGGTCGCCATGGGTATCTACTACTACAGCAAGATGAGGGGTCTTTACTTTTGTGCAGCCAACCCATGCCACACTTTTGACACATCAGGGCAAGCATCTTCTCCTCGGTTTGGCTTCCGTCGCGTTGTAGATATTCGTTTTGTTATTGTTATCGTATTGGCTAGCGACAATATCTCGTAAACTGAACGTAGGATCTCATTACCAATGGTCGCCAAAATAATACCCAACACCAACACGACGTCACCTCCAATGCCAATGACGAAAAGGTGACGGACTAACTCCCTCCTCCTCCTCTCACTCTCAGTATCGTATTGTACCTGCCTCCTGTGCCCTCTCCCCTCTCCTGCCTCCCCCTCCTACCTAGCTATAATTTCATTGTGCTGCTCTAGCTGTTGATGTTGCTCGCATAGTTCAGGTTCCGTTGCCTGCCAATAACTGTATCTGCAACCTTCCAATCGGCTGTGCTTAAATCATAGACTTGGACGCATCAGCTCGCGGAGCGTCGCTTGCATCGTGTACTACTTCTCAACTATGTGCCAACTCCAACCTCAAGATGCTGTGGCAACCAAATATAATAACGCAGCAAATAACCACAGCAGCAAAAAGCCATTGCTGGATAAGATATGGCCACTTCCAACATTAGTAGTTCTAGCATTGATTCCCTTACTCCCGACATCCTTCTACCTCAATCGAGGGTACACCGTATGGTTTCACTTAATGTCCATCGGTTACTTTTTCACACGATCACCATTCATTCGAAAAATTCTCATCCTTCAGGGTACGGGCATTTGTCTAGGATGGTATGCTGCCATCATTACTGATTGGGTTGTGGAGGGAACATTTTGCCACACTTTATATAGGAATATGCCTGGGTCAATGCTGCCATACATGGTATTGGAAGAGCAGCAGCTAACAGCAGATGATGGTGATATTGGGGAATTTGGCTACGTCATTTTGAATACCTACTCCTCCTGGGCAATGAAGGCATTCTCACACGTGTTGGATACAATCGGTCATCCAGGCCTAGCCTATCTCTTCTACAAATTACATCTTAAAGCAGGTGGAAGAATAGGTGATGTACTCACCTGGCCAGTAATTGTGTCCGCTTGGCATATATCTCGGATATGGAGTATGGTCCACAGTTACTACAATACGGGTGTGCCAGCATGGTGGTACTATGGACATGATGTGTATGTACTCAACAATTTGAATGCATATTTGATTGCATATGTTGCCGAGGGTGTATGCTTTGGGGTGGCAATTTTGTGCAGATTGTATTGGGATCAATCATCAGCAGCATCGTCATTGTTATCATCATTGCCAATGAAGAGCGAGGAGAAGAGAGGAGAGAAAACGCCGGCACTTGTTCACTCTGAGTCTGCAGTTTCGACTTCGAGCATGATTTGATATGACCACCTTTTTTAGACATTAAATACTTTATGTAATGTTGGAGGTTGACAGTGGGAATTATGCACAACATGATCACTCGCTCTAGAGAAGTTATCACATTTACAATGAATCATATGTGTTTATCCTATTTTCGCTACACAGCATGAGCATGCAAGCTTTTTTACAATAGATGTAGAAAATAGCAAGACAACATGATCACTTGCTCGAAAGAAGCATGTACAAGGAAAGGCCTGGATGGCTTATTTTTTGAGTCAATCGAAACATTTCTCTTGTTCTGCATGAACTAAAATTCTTTACTTTGTCACGTTTGCAATGAATAATATGTGTTTATCCTATTATTTTCGCTACACAGCATGAACATGCAAGTTTTTTCACAATAGATGTAGAAAATGGCAAGACAAAATCATCTCAATTAAAAGCTTGCTCGCCATGTGTCATTGCTGATGGCTCTATGATGTAGGCTCAGATCCCATATCACTTTCCAATAACAACTTCTTCAATGTGAACGTACCAACCCAATGATACTGCTCCTGATCACCAGCATCGAACCGCTTCACAGCTATCACACCTTCTTTCAAAAAGATCATGTTATTTGGACCTTTGACCAATCGATCATCGGGTGGGAATGTCTCATCCAAAATGTCCATCTGAGCAGCAAGTTTCCTGCGACATTCTAATAGGGTAAAGTACTGACGAAACTCCAGTGTCTTCTGCAATAATCCTACTGGATGAAGTTTCATTTCCTCGATGTCGCTATTGGTTTGCTCCAGTGATTTCTGAATATCTCCTTTCCATTTCTTTGCTCGCTCGATCATGTTATGACCATCTGCATTCCAGCAGGCAGTCATCTTTATAACAAACCAATAAATACGAGGTAGAGCCAGTAAATAACAATTAGCAACCAGAAAGGGTACGGTACCATACATAATTCTTGGCATAGCGTTTCTACTTACAAAATATATCCTTCCTGCCGGAAGTACCTGAATTGTGAGAATTGATGAAGCATGAGACGATGTGATTCAAACCCCAACCGACAGCAAATGGCCAAATTATTATGCTTACCACATCATTTCTGGTAGCACCTTCAGGCTTCGAAAAAAATCCAAAATGGTTACAGATTAGGAACAAACAGTGACGATATAGTATGAGTGTTCATTTTCACAACCAATGACTCACGAAATCCAGAAAGAACCTGAGTGAATGTTGCAGTGTTTCGGGCATTTGAATCTGACATGAAAAGGCTCCTGGAGTAACTTTCACTGTCTCTTGCCCATTGACACTAGTAAATGACGGCTGATTCAAAGGCACCGCGGCTAGAAAAGATACTGGCACTCCGCCCAACAAGGTATCTTGGTTCATCTCGTAGGAATAACAATCCTTTGTCGAGAATTTGACTTCCAATGGTAGGCCAAGTTTGGCGCCACTTGCAGCCCACTCGGGTGCTGTATGAAAAAATAATGGATATATTACTAATTTGTTATTCATACGAACAGGGAGGTGATCAACGATAATTATATTCGTCCACTTACGCATTGCAGTGTTTGGCGTACGCCCAACCGTCATGAGCAATTCGCATTGGACGCCTGCAAATCGTGAGAGGATGGCATCATTTGGATTATTGCCCACAACATATGATTGGACTTGAAGCATGCATCCCACCACCGTAATCAGACGAAGGCTAAGGCGTCCAGTGGTGTTCATCCGCAAAGTTTTCCTCGTAGACGTGAACATGAACATGATGATGATTGTTGGTTGCGGTTATTGAGTAGTAGTTGTGAATGAAGAAACAATGCGATTAGCTAGACGCTGATTCGGCGGTCGGCGTCACCAAAGTTCTGAGAACTTGCCGCCTGAGAAGACTACGGCTACGGCATCAGCATCTGAGACTTCTAGGTATGGATTCCTACGTTCATAGATAGGTGGGTGTCTGGCAGACAGCCGGTTTACAACCGGGGTCGAACTTATTTTGTTAGTGGGAGAACTGGATGGTCATTTAGTTGGAGTCAATCGTTGGATTTCTGGTATATGTTATTTTTCACTTTGGTACGATGCAACTCTGCGCCCTCAAAACATATTAGTCCCCGGAGTAAAGCATCACTTTAACAATTGGATGTTTGTCATGCTGGGATACTTCCACAAATTGAAATCACAAAGCCATGACCCGCAAATATGTCTTTCCTGAGATTAAACCAAAGTAGTTCATGTACATGTATCACCGATTGAGTCCAACATCACACTTGAGTTGGCATCCCAAAAGTTGATCAAACGATCGGCAGTGCCGCACTTGTTGTTGGGCAATCCTTGTTCTAAGGACAGCAGCAGGTATTAGGCAAGCCGACTGCAAGGTGTACACATGGACTCAGTAGGTGTACACGTAGGAATCACATGAAGTGTGATCTGACTGGAAACAGGCTTAGTTTTACTGAAGTTTTAGTTTAGATAGCTACTACGAGTAGCCCATAATAATAGAAGGACAACAAACAGAACAACAATAATTAACTCGTACTAAGTCTGTATCGAATTACTACATTTCCCATACCTGTGTTAGCCATATTGAAGTTGGAGGCATGGAAACAGTCTCACAACACTCTCATAGCATCACAACACTTTCCATGCAATTGCCATGTGCTGGAACCACTCAGAGATTGACCAGCATTTCAGGACCATCCAAATCGTCTGAGGGGGTCACCTACGTAGGAATAATTGTTAGTTGAGGTTCAATTAAGGCCAACCATTATTAACCAGGCCCGTGTTAGCCATACTGGAGGTACGTGAACAGTCTCACAACACTCTCATAGCATCACATCACCTCCCACAAAATCAACATATGTTAGAACCACTCAGAGATTTACCAGCATTTCAAGATTATCTGAGGGGCCACTTGCGTAGGAGCAATGGTTAGTTGAGGTTGAATCAAGGCCAACCAATGTTATGCAGGAGGCCAGTGTTAGCAATACTTGAGGTATGGAATAGTCTCACAAATCACTTATTATATGACAGTACCTACCATGCCATCACCAATATGCTAGAACCACTCAGAGATTGACCAGCTTTTCAGGACCAATTAAACATGAGGGGTCAGCTTAAGTAGGAAGAATGGTTAGTTGAGGTTGAATCAGGGCCATCCATTAACACCCATGCCTGTGGTAATGTTAATCTTACTTGAGGTATGGGAACAGTCTCACAGCACTCTCATAGCATCATCATAGCACCTACCATGTCATCACCTTTGGCTAGATTAACTCAGAGATTGACCAGAATTGCAGGATGAGCCAAATCTGAGGAGCATTTCAGGACCAGTCAGCTCAGTCTGAGGGACCCACTTACCTAGGATGAATGGTCAGTTGAGGTGGAAATAAGGCAAACCATTGTTAGTACCCAGGCCTATGTAGACTTGCTAGAGACATGGGAGCAGTCTCACAACAGTCTCATTTCATCACGGCACCTACCATGTCATTACCTTGTGCTATATCATCTTAGACTCAGAGATTGACCAGCATTTTAGGACCAGCCGAATCCTACGGGGCCACTTACAGGGGAGAGTTGTTAGTTTAGACGGAATCAAGGACAGACATTTTTACCCAGGCCTCATGACTGGTGTTTTGAGGCTCATACGGACCCACCGATCTAAAATTAACGAGGATTGATATGAGACTGGTCCAGTACAATTATCCGTTACTGGTCTCAAGAGGGGGGGGGGGTGCATTTTCTTTAGATGACGTCATGTCACGCGTGATGGATCGTGACTGATGACTGATGGTCTGTCCACCAAACACCGGCAAGAGCGCTTTGATACCAATTCGGTTAACCCTATCCATATGGCTATACTATGGAGTTTGTTAGTACTGGGGTAAATTATCACTGGGGAACGTGTGTTGATGCTCATGGGGACCATGGATTATTGATATTGTCCTAAGCACTTATGAAGAGGTCTAGAATGATGATGAATGATGATGATACAAT
>JALLAU010000530.1:0-14490 GCA_036939495.1 Thalassiosira hispida
AAGGATAGTCCAGCATACCTTCACATGAAAGAGGCCTGCCGTCAGGCTTTGAATCGGGCGATCAAGATTGTTCAAGACACCTCAAAAATATACCAAGATGGGCGCAAGGATGGGCGTTTCCCTGAAATGGCACAAAATCAAAAGAATATTGTCGAAAATTGGCTAAAGCAAAAGAAGCTTTGGAATGAACAAAAGCACAACTTCCAGAGGCCTGAAGTGATTGAGGCCCACAGACTACGATTGATGGATGACCCCAAGTACGAAGAGAGAATGGCCCAGCTCAAGGCATTCAAGGAACGCAACGGACATTGCAATGTACCTCGGGAGCATCCAGACCTTGGATTATGGGTAAACAATCAGTGTGCTGAGTACAGGAAGTTCGAGGCAGGGGAGCATAGTAAAATCACGATTGAACGGGTAAAAGCACTGAAGGCTGTGAGCTTTGAATTTAATCGACAAGATGCAAAGTGGCAGCATAAAATGGCCGAGCTCAAGGCATACAAGGATCTCAACGGACATTGCAACGTACCCACGGGGTATGCACGAAATAAAGCCCTTGCAGGGTGGGTAGGAACTCAGCGTGCTCATTACAAGAAGTACCATGAAGGGAAGAACAGTCAAATCACCGCTGAACGGGTAAAAGCACTGAACGCTGAGGGATTCGTATGGAAGAGATGACTCTAGACATTCACTACATTTACGTAGATTAGTAATTTAAGGCTGTGCATTCCATCAAATGCAAGCTGATCGCCAGTGCTGAGATACAAACAATTAACCTCATTTTTGGACTCCACCCACTCAATTGCATCTTTGAACTGTGCGTCACTGCTGAGACAAAACCCCTCTCTTCCGAGTGGTTTCGATTTAGAACTATTGGCTTGGCGAAGGTTGGCCAATAGATCAGAGATACCTTTGCATGCGTGCCGCTCTCCCCCCTTACTCCACGTCGTACATGCACTGCCAATGTTTTCGAGAGGAGACATGATTTGGCGTCATTGGTCGTCACTAACAGGAGCTTTGCACGTTCAGCAACTGCGTCTAGTGTCTTTCTATTCAACCTTGCTATATGTCAGCGCCTGAGCCTTGCCCACTCTTTTACATCCATTTCAGACAATCTATTCTCAAGACTGGATCCTATTCTCCATCGTGGATTTCCATCTGCTTTGTTTGGCCTCATTATGCTTAACCCTCTTCTCCTTCGTGGAGTTCCACTTTTTTTGTGTCTTGTTGAGTTCGTCTTGACGGCCCTGATTAGCCAAGATTATTGCTCTTTTACTGGAATTCCATTCGTTGGGTATTTGTTTGGTTTTGATAAGATCTTGCCCATCCTGATTAACCAAGATTTTCTCTCTCGTACTGGAATTCCAGGCATTGATCGTTTCCACTCGTCTTCAGAGTGGCCGAGGCCGCTTGGGTGGTAGTGGTAGTGTGGCATTTAGAATGGACGACATCCGCTATAATTCGGTAATCTAAATTATGAGTGCTATTGTCATCTATTCCCCAACCTCATAAGTACATTCAGCCAGAGGCGCCACTCTAATATGGCATCACACGGATTGCAATAGTAGACGGATAATCGTTTCCACAGTGCTATCGGGCGACTCGACTTGGAAACACCCGAAAACTAACCTCAAGACGCAAAGACTTCAAAATAAACATACGAGAAAATTCAGAGGTTCTCCTCACAAGTCTCATGCGAAAAAGATGAGCAATGTGATTGCTCTGCTCGCCAATGGCAGACCAACACTCAGTATTCTGCTCGATTATGCGACCAATCTGCTTAGTGTGCTCTGCAGCTTGATTAACCTGTTCTTGCAGTTGGCGACGATTGCTACATCCAATGCGCTGGCAACAACTTTGGGTCCGAGGTCGCTTGAGTGGCAGAGGTGGAAGTCTGTTGAATAATTCCACAGCGAGAGAGAATTTCAGTTGAGACACGAACACGAACGATATGAACAACGATGCAGAAGAACACACACATATCACTCACGGTTGCAGCCTTCTTCTTCTCACGCGACTTTCGCTGACTCTTAGCATTGATGCCGTCGTTGCGTTTCATCCTCGCCTCCATTGTTCGTTTCCACTCGTCTTCATCAGTGGCCGAGGCCGCTTGGGTGGTAGTGGCAGATGTGGCATTTAGAATGGAAGTAGGAGATCGAAGCAATATTCCTCTTCGCCCGTCTTTGGGTTCTTCCTCTTAGTCACCCAACCAAACTTCTTGAAGCCTTCAAGTTTATATCGCTGTCATACAAATGGCGCCCCATGATTCCAACCAAGTGCTGTTTGTGTGGATGCGAGCTTTTGGGTCAAATTCTTTTAGGTCCTCTCTAGTTTTTTGTTCAGATCGATCTGAATCGACTTCTGAGTCCTTCTCCTCTCCATTGACTTCTATTAAGATTGAACTTTGATTTCGTTAGATCCGAATCGAATCCTTGAACACTTCCTGCCACCACTTCCGTCCTCTCCAGTTTTTGATTTATCGACTATGACTCTATACTCCTCCTGGTAATAGCATTTCCTCACATTTATGTTGATGTAACAATAGTCAATTTTACATTCGTATCAGCACACCGACCGGTATAGCCACACTACTTCGAGGGAGACCTAGTAGGAGGACCAGTCACATCCACCACCGGCGGATAGTACCGATTCAACCCCGACCCAAACGGATTCACACACCCATCATCACCACAAACAGCACGCTCTTCATCACTCACATAATCATCTCGCGTACACTTGTAATACTTCAACTGATCTTGCGTAGGACGCGCCACGCTACCATGGGTATTATGCACGGACGTTCGACGACAGCTACCATCGACGTGAGTGAATAGTATGTGTTTCAATTGAGTGAGTTGTATGGGTGAGATGGGCGTGGGTACGTCCATGATTTTCCAATCGACCGAGTCTCTTGTGCAGGGTGGTTCGGTGAAGGAACCGCTGTATCCCCAGAAATGGACAGTTTTTTGAATGTCGGGATGGAATGGATGCCATTTCAATGCTAGACGACGACTACGTTGGTTGTTTGATGATCGCAATCCACGTACTCCTCCTTCTTTTTCGTGGTCACCATCTAGTATTGTCGAATTGAATGGCACATTAGAGTACTCATCTTCAAACAGATTCCTGCCTCCGCCAAATGCAAAGCCGCTGGCAAAGCTATTGGCAGAGCTAGAACTCTGTTTCTCTTGACATTTCCGTTCGTCTTCTTTGTATTCTACAGCGAAAGCATCTATCACTTCCTGCAAATGTTCATTTCTGGGATTTGTTTCTGAAGCTATAATATTATAGAGGTATAGAGAATATGAGTATGCAATATGTACAAGCAGTTAGACAAATCTGAACAATACAACAACATGCAAGTATAATATATTCTAGAATAATATCAAATACAGAATCCTTACCATCAAGAAAGAAGCTAACCGCCACAAACCGTTTCCTAGCAGGATGGTACGTAAAGTACTGCATCTCACCATCAAACCTCATCCCACACACCGAATGTTCACTTGGGAACTTGAAATCTATATTCGTCATGTCAGTGATGCCCCGTCCATTGGATGAGAAGTCAATTTGGGGTGGATCCGGCTCCTCGCCGGTACGCGGGGCCAGGATGAGACGTAATTTGTTGGATAGTATTTGTTTGGTTATGAAATGACTGTCCATTTTGTAATCTCCAGACTATTTTGTTTTTGTTGTTACATCAATCATGCAGTAAAGTGTAGAATAAAACAAGGTTAGATATCTCTAATCCCAAATATACAACACACCAAGCTCATTTTCTTTTCATCATTCTTTCTCTTACCTTGGGTCTCATCTCATGAGTCTCAGTACAGCTATCCTTCGGAGCCCTACACACATCCACAGGACTTTGCTTCTTACCACTCCCACAATCATTCGATACCTTCTCTTCCATTTCAAAGGTATGCCAAAAGTATCCAGGATCGTCCGTATCAATCTTATCAACATTCTTCCATTTGAGGGGTCCATAGTCGCTCGTGAGATCATAGTTGAAATATCCCTCTTTGGGATTACTTGGTATGGTTGCAACGGAGAAGGTTGGTGCAGCTGTGGGTTCTTTGGTTGGTTTGGATGTGGGTGTATATGTTGGGGGTACACTTGTGGTAGGTGATGAGGATGGAAATCCAGTGGGATAACTGCTTGGTGACATACTGGGTACGGATGAGGGACTGTCCGATGGTGCCGAGGATGGTGCGCCCGTAATACGAAATGGATCCACCTCCTCGAATAATGTTGTGGCCGAGCCATGCATTCCAATTTCTATATTTTGTGCCATCATGTGACTCATGGCATTGGTATTGCTTTGTATTGTGGCTTCATAATCTTTTGTTTTGTTGCGTGGTGGTGATACTCGATGCATGCCATCATTTTGTAATGTGGATGCATCGATGCAATCTGTCCAATCTCGCGAGGAAGATACTCTGAGGTATTGGAGGAGGCATACGAATAGGAATGTATGTCTTGACCGCGGTATCATTATTATTTTCTTCACAAGAGCAATCGAAGAGGAAGGTAGGTAGTGTTTATATCGTTGCACCTATCATCAGAGCGCGGGCGGTATATATTCAGAGGTCAGCGCCTTGCCATCTTGAGTGACAGGGCAAATTATTGATGGATGATGATAGGAGGTACACAAGTACAATTATTTATCTAGTCGCTCTGGCCCTGGTATCTATTGTGTTGCAAAAGCAAAAGCGCCGTTGATGAATAATTGACTTATCGGCAAGATTATTCAACCATCGTCCTGTCGTCAGGTCAGATAGACAAATTTTGATTACATCTACATACATAGGAATTAATAAAGATAAACTTTTTGTGTGATAAAATACGTGGGAATTAGACAGTAACTTTTGACATGATAAATCTTCCAAAATTTGCTTCCACGTATTATTGGGACTTCCAACCGAGGCACACCTCCGGTTTGCGTTTGATTATTCAAAGATAGCGGGCTTCGCTCCTCTCTCCCCAAAAATTGCATGATACCGCACGTTACTGACTATAATCGGGAAGCAACGACATTGGCCAAAAATTGATTGATACACTTGAAATTGCATGACACCGACCAAAACATATAATCGGGAAGCAATGATATTGCCCAAAAATTGATATAGCAGACCCGGGATTGAAATTTGGAGGGCAATGCTCTGCTACAATATGCATTCCCTGGCAATCCGGCAAGAAAGTTGTGTGAAGAAAGCCATCTCCATTTACTGGGTCGGAGTTTGCCATAAAATTCAAATCTTGATGATTTATTACTGTACCTGCATGATAGATTCATCGTGTCATATTATATATCACCTTCATTCACACTGTCATTGTGCATTCCTGTCTCCCATCCCGAGCAACAGCAACATCATTCAGTATCTCATTCCTATATTTCAACATTGCTTTTCAGTGAAGCAAGCATCACATCAAAATCAACAAAATGCCTCGTCCAACACCAACATCGATGCGGATGCCGCATCTCCCTCAGGCTGGCGAACATCAACAGCCGTACGATTTGACGTACAGCGAATCCTACGAATCACACAACGCTCATCACGGCGGTCGAGGAATGCCGCAACTGCCACGAGCGGCCTCGTCATGCGGTGGACATCCTCATTCGAACTACCGCGAGCAGAGATCTCATCACAATTACCATCCGTACGCTCGACCAGGCGCCACGCCCTATGGCGATCCAACCTCGCAGCCGTATGGCTACGACTTCTACGGCGACAAGACCTACATGATGCAGCAGCAGCATCAGCACCAACAAGGACATCGCGCTCGGCAGCAACAAGGTCCCATCGTAATTGATTCTTCCCCACAAGAGGATGATGCAGCAGAGGGCATTGCCCATCCGTTGACCAACATGCACCATCATCACCAACATCACCAACATCATCAACGACAACAACAACATCAAGTAGCGCCACAAGACCTACACCAAGTTCAGCAAGTTCAGTCCCACGAGCAGCATCAGCAGCCACAGCCTCAGCCAGTGCCATCGGCGGCAGTTCCAGCTAAGGAGGTGAAGAAACCTCCCCGTCCGTATACAGAGTACAACATCTTCTTCCAGCTGGAGCGTGAACGGATATTGGGCGAGCTGGAGGAGGAGCAGAGGAAGAAGCAGGCTTTGGAAGACGCATGCGAAGGCGAAGGTGAGGATGGAGCTCAGGTCAAGCAAGAAGGCAGTGGAGGTGATGCCAATGTCAAGAAGGAAGATGATACCGAAGAGCCTCTCAATGACGCCATTGACAATCAAGACAACAAGGAGATCTCTCAAGTCAAGCACGAACCTCAAGAGCTCACCTCGCCCAAGGAACAAGACACCACCCAAGCCAGCTCCAACTCCAACTCCTCTGCCTCCTCTCCATCCAAATACACAATCCCAACCTCCCCCGGCATAATCCTAAACCGCCCCTCCGACCCGCAAGACATGCTCCCCCGCCCTCCCCGCTTCGCACACCTCCAGCTCTCCCCCCTCTGGTACGATTCCACCCATCGCCTCGCCCAGTCCAAGCTTAATAAATCCCGCAGGAAGCATCGCAAGACCCATGGGCTCGTGGGATTTTTGGATTTGACGAGGTTGATTTCCAAGGCGTGGAGCGAGGTGGATGGGGCGACCAAGGGGTATTGTAAGGGGGTTGCGGATCGACAATTGAAGATTTATAAGGAGGAGTTGAAGTTGATGAAGAAGAGGCAGACCTTGGTTGATACTGGGGTGTGTGTTGGTAGCATGGGTGGTATGGGTGGTATGGGCGGTATGGGCGGATGTGGTAATGGTATGAGTGTAGCGGAACAGCAGGCAATGACGGATGTGCAGCAGCAAATGATGTTGCGGATGCGCGAGGGTGCTGCCGCTGCCGCTGCCAGATCTGCTGCTGCAGGTGGCACTATTGGTGGCAACACCCAGCCTCCTTCTCACTTTCAAGGAATGAGAGGAGGTCCGGGTCATCCTCAAGATGGCGTGATGCCGCCGCCTCCTCCTCCGCCACCGGGACATCCAGGATCGAGCTCCTCTGCTCATCATGGGTACAACAAGTACTGGCAACAGCAGCAGCAGCAACATCAGCAGCCGCAGTATCAACAAGGATACCCATATCACCAAGGTGCCCACTCTCATTACCAACGTGGACCTCAGCCCACAAGTAGGCCGTACTATCCACCCTCCATCCCACCACTCACACCCACCTCCGAATACACCATGGATGATCCCTCACGATACTATGGTCCAGGAGCCACGCACCAGGGTATGCACACCCCGCTCGATGAACTGATGCATCGTCGCAAATTGTACGGACAGCAGGCTGCGGCGCATGCTGCCAACTCCAGGAAGAGGAGTCCTGGCACGAGCAGGCAGGAGAGATTGGAAGGCAAGGATTCTACCAACAAGGCCATCGCAAAGTCAGAAGAGGGCGCGAAGATGGATGACTCGGCGAGCTACCTTTCGCCAGCCGATAACAGCGGAGGCAAGTCTACTGCGGCCATTACGCCATCGCCGTCCCGAAGACATTTGGGCGCCGCGAGCGTGCTACGCACGCCGGCATTGGCGGCTCCGAGCCCTCCGGATGCTAGCCCTACCACACCTGCTGCTACCATCCGCAGGACTGGCTCCGCTGCCGCTGCCGGCTCGACTACGCCGGCAGCGGGATCCATGACTCCCTCTCAGTTGCCCATGAAGAAACGACGCAAGATGCTCCTGGAGCGCGGGGAGAGCACGGGCGTGGACACCACTGACGGCTCGGGAGCTACCAAGGATACTACTTTGACTCCCGGCAGTGATGCCTCCAAGAATCAAGATACCTCACCGGCCAATTCCAAGTCGTCACCACTATTCTCCTTGTCTCCTAGTGGTTTGATGACTCCAGGAGGAAGCGAAATGCTGGGTGGAGCAATGTTTGGTGCCTCGCCAATGTCTGGTGGAAGCTATCGCAAGGCATTAGTTGGACCGTACCTGAACGATACGGATAATAGTCCATTTCCATACATTGATTGTTGGGGTTCTCCTCAAGAGGGAAGTCCACAAGATGGTTCTGCAAGTAGTGGAAGAAACGGTAGTATTGGCTCATCTCCTCAGGATCCTCAAGAGGCTCGCGGAGGTAGCCATCATGGCCAACACGGTATGAGTCATCACTCTCGGCATAACATGGTCCCACCTCACCTGGCCGTGCCAGGCTCATATGGACATCATCATCATGGCCACCACCCGCCACAACCACCGCCAAGTGGCCATCCGAGCTCGCACTATCCTCATCCAGGCCATCCGAGCGGCTCTTATGGTCATCCAAGCTCGAATCCAAGTTCAAGGTATCCAGCAAGCTCCGCGTACCCGCCAAGTCCATATCTAGCACCGAACATGAACGATGACTTCGCCGATCAAGACGTGTTAGATCTCGATGAGGAAGAGATGCAATTGCTCTGGCGCAAGTTGGCAACTCACGCCAAACGCAAGCGCATGCGAGAACGCGATGCCGCCGCTGCGTGGATGTATCATTATGGCAATGGTACAGGTGTCCCTCCATCTCCAGGTGCCTTTGGCGGACCCTTGGGTGGGCCGATGGGTAGTATGGGTGCAAACGGTGGTATGGGAGGTCATCTCAACATGGCTCACTCCTTCTCAAGTCCGGTGGAAAGACCGGAGATTGTAGCGAGGGGTGCGAGTGGCGGGAGTGTTGCTAGGGCTAGCATGATGAAGGATGCTCCGGCACTGGACACTGCTGCAAGTAGTGGAGGTGACAGTAGTGCTGGTGTTAAAGAGCAAGTGGTGGAGGAGAAGAAGGATTTGACGATCAAGGACTTGAAGGAAGATTAAAGAAGCTCAAGTTCAACAACTTCTCCTCTCTCAACTCCTCCTTCTTTTGTACCTACTCCGAGAGAGATGCATTGATCCACTTCAAGGCAAGCTTTTGTAGGCATCATACTCATGAACATTAAAAATGATGCAGCTTGTCTTTTGAAAGACCAGGCCACAAGATTTGAACAAAAAATGAAATGCATACTACATGAATGATATTCCAGCAAAAGGTGAAGATAAAAACTGTATTGTAGAAGAAAAACGAAGAATAAATTGCTGAAGACGAAAGTACCTAGTTTGTGATAGTTCAAGTAGATTCCCCTAACGATAGTCTCTATTCAACTACTGCTTGACTCAAATGGAACCCAGACAAACGTTACCAAGGGACGCACAGATGTATCGTCACTATGTTTCAAACAGGGAAGAAGACGAGCTTTAGAGATGGCACTGGCAGGGTGGGGACTATCCATATCCCACATGGAACTGGAGTCATGCTTTCGAAGAGAGGTGATGGAGTGTCGGACAAATCAATCGAGCACAAAGTAGAGGATGGTGGAAAATCTTCTGTCTTCCTTGCATTGGAGATGACACTGAGGACATGAATACAATCTCGTGATCGAGAGGAAATCCGACAACAGCAAGAACAAAAGACATTCACAGCCATGATGCTCGACGAGGATGAAATAAACAACCAATATAATCCTATGATCAGGGTCATTCTAATTTGTAAGCATGATACAACGAAAAGTCATACCTGCTAGGATACCGAGGCAATAGTTATGAATATGAAACCATACTAAAGTGAGGGATCTCTGCCTGTCTGTCTCATGGCATTGCCCCATCTGATATTGCTGTAGAGCTGCAGACTTGATTGACTGGGGCTATTAGCTCTGTGGTTGAAGTTATAACAAAGTTGAGATTTTTGACATCTTTTGTCGTCTCTTCTTGAGATGCCAATCCTGAGTGATTTTGGGTTGTGTTGATGAGACGAGAGTGTCCATGCCAAAGGTGTAAGTAGGAGGGTGAGTGTCCAAAATGAATGGAGCTACTGCACTCTTAGCTATGACGCATAAGAAGTATCCCAGCAAGTAGTGAAGAATCCATTTTGATTGTGTTTCTATTTGGTAAGAAGTTTGATCACCACTCTGATTGCAAGAGCGCGACCTAAAGTGTTGCTTTGTTTTGTGAATATGACAGGGTATTTTATGAAATAAGTCACAATCTACACATGACATGTCAACACCAAAACATCGAGCAGAATGGAGCCTGCTCCAACAATGGTTGACCATGGATGCGTCATCATCTGATTTTAGCTATTGTACCAAAAGAGGCAAATGTGATGGATATAAATATGAACAAAAACGATGCAGGACACAATGGTTTTATTCTTCTTTCGACACACGCAACCTCACTATCATTGTCTGAGCCCAACTCATTGTTCCCGCTGGAACTTGTTGCCATGAAGGAATCAAACATGTCATAACTTCGTATTTGTGAAGATACACTCAAGTGATTGCATATCTTTTACTTGCCTCTTGCGAGAGATAGAAAAGGCATGTCTGCTTGTGTCCATATCATACCTCTCCATAGATGCTCATACTTTCTTTTTGGATTATTTCGAATGAATACCTTCCTAGATTAGAATAGATCATACCATATCCTGACAATACCTACCTAGAGATGCCTAGAACACAGAACTCTCTGGAAAACATCAGTTATCCCAACTTGCGATTCTGATTTGCATTCGCAGAAGATTGACTCATCTGATCAAGTAGTTGCTGGTACACCCTGACCGGGATAGAGTCATTCTGAGGTGCTTGAGATGTACTGCTTATATTGATATTGCTTGGAGGCTGGATTGCCGGCTGGTTGAGCAGCTGCTGATACGCGTTAGAGAGGGCAGATAAGCTGTTCTGATTCTGGGAAGCTTGTGTTGTGCCAATCATGCTGCTCGAGGACTGGTTCATCTGCTGATTCAGAAGTTGCTTGTAGGCGTGGGAGAGGGAGTCGTTCTGATATGCTTGTGCTTGAGGCGCGCCGATCATGCTATAACTTGAGGGCTGAACCAGCAGCTGCTGCTGGTTGTTGAGCAGTTGCTGCAACGCGTTTGTGGATGCGTGTGCCTGCGATTGTGGTGCGCCAACAATTGCACTGTTGCTTGGCGACTGAATTAACTGCTGGTTAAGAAGTTGTTGCAACGCTTGGACAGGTGCTTGATGGCCCACGCCACCTAGCTGGTTAGCACCAAAAAGACTCGCTAGATAGTTCCAGTTTACATTGCCCACCGCGCCTGCGATTTCATTGTGAGTCTGATTCATATTTGCCACCGCCAATGATGAGTTGGCGGAAGCAGCAGCAGATGAAGTTGCAGCAGCTTCAGGTTCTTGCGATGACGAAGTCGTAGGCGAAGGAGCAGACGGGCCAGACTTTAAGCCAAAGCGTGGCCCATTGACTGCCGCAAGAGCTGTATTGAGATCATCGATGAATGTATTTTTCTGTTGTAGGAGACGCAAGGTGGAGGCAGCAGACATATTTCCTTGAAGGGCCAGCATTTGCTTCGCAATCATTGTGTCCAACAATTCCTTTCTAACCTCCATTGTCTTCATTTCTCCAGCTGTTTCGAAAGTATGAGTACCAAAATGCTTTTAGTAGTGATAATCCATATATGTTTAAACACATGAGAGAGAGAGGAACGTGGCTGTCTGGTAGAAACTTACCAAGTTTTTGCTGCTGCTTTTGGTTGGAAAGCTGATGGGTTAGTAGGAGCTTCATCGTAGCTTCATGTGTCAGTGCTGAGTGTGATGATTGCTGATGTTGGAGTAACACTTTCAAAAACTGATCATCCATCAGCGGCTCGGCGGTGCTCGACACCAGAGATTGAAGAGGGCCAGGTGGCCCTCCTGAGTTATTTTGGAAGTATGCTTCATTAAGGGTTTTGTGCCCGACTTCACAGGAAGGCGCATTCACAGCCGTCATAATCTTCAGTTGACCTGGTGCAGAAGCAGCAGCGCCGGCAGCATGATATGTGATCATAGTCTGCTGCTGTTGAGCAAGGTCCATGAACTGTGTATTCCCCTTGGATTGTGGTGCTACTGTACAATTCTGGTCGGAATTGTCATTGCCAGAAGCTGCATATTCCTTCGTGAAACTGATTTTAAGCTTGGACTTGGAGGGCTGACCACCAGTGGCACCATCATCCAAATTCTTGATATCAATATCCATACCATTGGGGTTAAGCCCTTGACACATAAGCTTTATTTCATCCTTGTGATAACTTTCTATCTCAAACTTATATCGTTCATAGTCTCTTTTTGCCAGTTCCTTGTACTCGGCAGTTTCATCCACCTTGATATTTCTCCAGCGCTCTCCAATGATGCGCCCAATCTCTTCAAAACTCAGGTTTTTTGAGATATCACCCTCAGTCTGTTTGCTCCTAGACGATTCTTGCAATATTTTTGCTCGCTCGGAACGGACGAAAAAGTTATCTATGGCCGCCAATTAACAAATTAGAGACTTGTGAGTGAAAAGATGTACAGACAAATAGAGACAAAGGCACTCTAGACCTAGAGGGACACGAAGGAATGTATTTGGCAACTCACATGCGCTCATGGGCCTTTTAGGCTTGACGAGGAGACCATTTTTCTTAGCCTTGGATGCCTTTCCTTTTGCCTTGACCTTGCTTGACATCGTTGTTTGTTATACTTCTTGATTTTGATAGCGCAATAGATCTTATGATTATGATTGCAGGTAAGAAGAGATTACAGAGCACTTTGAAAAATGCTAGACTATCTAGGTTACATAGTGCGAGAAGCCTCGAGAAGCAGACGACAAATAGGCAAATACCAGGCTAGGATAAGGCTAGGATATAATACATCCCAATAGGTACTCACGATCGTAAGCGGGTCTTCCACCACGTGGTTCAACTTCAAACCAATTTTTTGATCTTGAAATATCTCAGTTGAAAGACGTTTTGCAGCAGCGCGTTGTCTTTATGTCCTGGGCGTTGTAGCATGACGTGGCGTGTCAAAATACAGAAAGCTCACAAGAACATAACGAGAACGTTATTATGTAAAAAAAGAAGCCTTACATAATTAATATGTTTTGATTCTTCAGATCTAGATTCGGAATTCTAGATAAGATATGCGAGTCTTGGAGAATCGACATTTTATTATCTAGCAGTTCCTGTCAGAAATAAAGAAGTGAACTCAACGCTGGACATATATCTTTGGACAGCAATCTTATACTAATTCGTTCTCTCTACATAATATTATGTATGCGGAGAAATGTATTATTCCATAGGGACGCAGACAGATGGGAGTCATTTTGTTTTAACAAATTCCTATGTACATATTGATCGGGGTTCATGATATGTATGTACACTTCAACTTCGTTTTCGAACTGCAAAAAGGTCCGAGAAAGAATGCTACGGAAGGTATGCATCTTTATTACGGGGCAGATAGTCACTGGTACTCCTGTATCGTATCGTATACTCATAAGGCCCCAGTAATACATAAGGCCATCTTTGTCTAGATCTTCACTGTACATAGTACATAGGAGTAGTACCTACAATATGTACCTATGTAGGTACCTAGGTATTAGGTATCAACGATCTCTAGACTCTATTAGAGATACACGTAGGTATCGTCGATATCCTCGCTAGACGTGAAATTTCTTCAGACACAACAGATTAGCGGCATTTTAGCTACAAACAGCGATATTGGAAATGGCGCTCTTGCCCTTGCTTCACGCGACGGGACCATCGACCAACCTCATGAAATGCACATGGTGGTGACGGCACTATGGCCGTCAATCATTGCCATTGTAAAATTAGAGCAAATGGACAACGCAAATCTCTTTATTAATAGCATTGTAATCATATTGCCATTTCCATATTTTCTAATTTTGGACCGTTGGCAAGCACAACCACATACACTGACTAGCGATAGCGTGGCTGGTGATGCATCGGCGACCCATCACGCACCTTCATCGCTGTGTTATCATGCCCCGCTTTGATAGACAAGTGCCGCCATCGCATCCAATATCATCGGCAACATCCGCGTCATCCACGGCATTGGCAAGCAGACTGTCAACACGCGTCCAGTAGTTCAAGCAACAAGACTGATTGTGATTCAACTCATGCCGATCAGCAACTGAGGACGAGTTCGCCAATCGCTACACGTCACTTCACAATGTTGCTTCTCCGATAATGTTGAGATGATTCTCCTATGCTTAGACGCATATCATCTGTCCCATATCTTCCCTCGACCAGACTCTTCCAGACGCACATCATTCTTCCCTCAGCCGATCATTCTCGGCCATACATCATCCTTCTTACAACACAACAATCAAATAATAATGGCATATTCAACACAACAATCAAATAATAATGGCATCATCAACACAACAATCAAATAATACTGGCATTATCAATACAACAATCAAATAATGGCATACAATATTGGCTGAGAAGGGTACAACATCGCCGAGGAAGACTTACGGACGAGGGTACGGCTTATCACGGTTAGGCACGAGGAAGACTGAAGGACGAGTGTACGGCTTATCACGGTTAGGCATGACAACGACGACGACAAGGAGGACAAGGACGAGATGATGACAAGGACGAGGACATTCAACAAGGATACAACAAACACGAGGACGCATGGACAAGGACGAATGAACGAGGACTCGAGGAAGAG
>JALLAU010000531.1:0-15331 GCA_036939495.1 Thalassiosira hispida
ATTATTGGGCCCCGCTTACCAGTCAAGTTGAAGCACTGGAAGTAAAACCCAACAAACCAATAAAAAAGGTAGTACGATTCAAGCTACCAATTTCCCATCGTGAAACAGATGGATGGCAATACCGAAAGACGGAATCAATACGCCACAAGAATCGACGCCTCCCACACGAAAATGCAACAATGAAACGAAAAAGGAGAGCGAAAGGTACTTATTATACCATCCACGAACTCAAGCGAGGTCTCATGGACGGTACCATACCATCGGCATGCTCTGATACTGGAGCCACTTCGACAGCAGGATCAACATCAGATCCATTTCAACACACTGGCGAAGTGTCAACCAAGATTTTCAACATGCCAACAGGAGCATCAGCATCGGCCTCTGCGAAGAAGAAGCTGTTACTGAATGTCCGCAGCCCCGCCGACGAAGTACACATTGTACCCGGGCTCCAACAAACGCTCCTCAGCGGAAGCAAATTTGCCGACGCTGGATATGTAGCGGTATACGACGAAAATGAAGTCAACTTCTACAACAAAGGAGAAGTCAAAATTGATGCACACGCAGTAATCCGTGGGTATCGATGCCCACGTACTGGCCTATGGCGAGTACCCCTCCAACCAATCATCATTAATGAAAATGAGGATACCCTCATTCTTGATTCAATCTGCGGCCAGTTTTCCAACAACAAGAAATATCGTGTACCATCAACGCCAGAGATCCGAGAGCATCTCCAAGCATCCATCGAGCGTACCGAGATCTACCAAGGTAACGACCAAGGTAGCATCCAACGAGCCTACCCCCCTCCCAAAGCAGCACGACATCGTAATTAAAATGTACGACAACTCCGGCACGATGTACACTGACCAAACAGGGGGCCTACCAACAATGTCCAGCCGCGGAAATAGGTATCAAATGATCCTATACCACGTCGACTCCAACTCCATCTGGGTAGAACCCACCAAAAACAAGACGGAAGGAGAAATGATACGCGCCCGCGGCGCGGCGCTCCAACGAATGAAAGCATGTGGAATTGTACCAACATGCCAAGTACTCGACAACGAGGCATCCAAGCAATATAAACAAGCCATCAAGGAATCCAACATGGATTACCAACTTGTACCACCCGATGATCATCGACGCAACATTGCCGAGAAGGCCATCCAAACATGGAAAGACCATTTCATTTCTGCTTCGAGCGGAACAGCAACTTCTTTCCCATCCCATCTCTGGTGCCAAATCATCCCACAGTTGGAACGCCAACTCAATCTTCTTATGAATACCAACTCCAATCCCAAGGTATGCACCTACACTGCCCTATACGGCCCACACGACTACAATCGTATGCCATTTGTCCCAGTTGGAAGCGAATCCTTCGCCCACGACAAACCAGGCCGGCGAAAATCATTTGCATGCAGTGTAAATGAATGGATCAGGGAAGCTGGTAAAGTGGTTCGAAAAACAAACTACCAATGACTAATCAGGTTGCATCAAAGATGGAGTGCCAACTATGAAGAGGATAAAGGTAACCAACGGTCAATTTTCCACAAAAAAGACATGTTGAAGTTTGCAGAGCTAAGCTAGGTACTATCCTACATCCGTATTCGGGAACTGGTACAACTGAGCAGAACGATGAAATTAAATCTATTTGAACATATTTGCAAGAAATTCAACCGACACACAACGGCATGAAATCGGCTGGTCTAGAGCAAAGCTAGTGCTCCAGGATTCGAAAAATGTGACTTATAACTCTTCCCTTTGTTGTAGGCTGGTTGCAGAGAAGATACCATAGCAATGGTTCTCACCCCTCCACCACGGACGGCAAACACATTCGTCCCAAACCCACTCTTCTTCCTTCATTTCTCCAGGATTGCTACGGCAAGCACCTGAGACAGAGAGTGTCTTGGGAACATCATAGCCTTCTGCTTCTTCCCAACCTGTTGGTCCAAACTTGACGTGATGGCCGTTTGGAAGAATCATCTCGATCTGCAAGACATTATCTACACCCATCCCAAACGTTCTACCCATTGTGGTAGTTGACTGACCACCCTGGAAGGTCCATCCCACTAAGTAAAAGGAGTGATAGCAAAACAAAATTTAAAAAATTCAAAGAGCAATGATTGTCAGATAATCATTATATACTTACTTGGACTGACTGTTCCCGCTGCACCACCTACATATCACTGCCATGAAAAACAATCAAATCATAGGGCAAAAAATATATTATGAATCTGAAGCTGCTAAGTTGTTGTTGATCAAATTGAATAGTACTGTGAATTGTTTAGTCACTTCCTTGTTGAAGAACCTCTCAAAAACAATAAGATCACCCTCGTTGCAAACTGTGACTACTGCAAACAATAACAATAGCAGTTCTCGAAAGCGGAAAACAAGTCAGACGCACTCAAACCCGATGGCTAGACATTCAATGCATGAGTGCTCTTCGCTCTGAATATAGTTTTTCAAACTCGGGAGTGCATCCGTCGAGAAAGTTTGCAGGGGATGTATCAATGAGAGATGATTTGGGACTGAGGTTGGAAGCAAAGTCAGTCCATGGCAAGTCAGCACACCAGGTAAGGCCATTGGTAGCGGATGCTCCAATGCCAAGGGCAGCAAACACCGAAGCCTGCAAATACAACATACAACATGATGGAAATCCAAGTGACGTAGAAGGAGTTGAAGCGAGCTGGAAAAATAATATGGTACTATGCAAGTTGTAAGGTCAATGCCTCATGCTCATGCCATGCCTCCTAGCCTAACCATCTCTCCCCATCAAAATGAAGACGCCTGTTCTTTTTTTCTTGGCGCGGCAGCTTCTTGGAATGGGTGTATTCATTACGATATACTATTCGTCTGGCCGTCATTTAATTTCCCTCATTGGATAACATATCGAATACGATATGTGTCCGTTTCAAACGAGAAATCCACAGATTTGAGCCCACCAATGTGACGGAGCGACGAAATTGACAAACACTTACATTGTGGGCATGCACGTGATACTCGTGATTGCATGCGTACGTCATTGGTACGATATTGTAGTACAAGATCCTACACACTTCAACGTAGGAATTAAAATGTCTTGACAACCATTGATGTATGTGGTGTCAAGAAAAATATCTCAAACCTTCTCAGACCAACTGAAACTCCGCCTCATATCATGGATCTGTGACGTTCTCAGTTGTTGATTGCTTGCTACGGAGGAATCCAATGAAGATCAGGGGGTTGAGCTAATATAACGATAGGATTAATCAGAACTTATTATCCAAGAGATATATAACTATTTTATTTCCAAGTACCAGCTAGTTAGTTTTGTCTTTTTACTTTTAGTATCCAAATATTACCCCTCGGTAAAAATATATGACAAGGTCTCGCGTGGAATAAAGTAAATAATACCCCTTGGGAGGCAGTTTATGCCAAGGAACTCTCGGAACAAAAGTTCGCCTCACCGTAGAAATACACGTAGGAATAGTACTGGCTGATTCTCGAAAAAGGCTGCTTCCCAAAGATTTGGCTGCTTCATTCATCATCTTCAACAGATTTTCAGAACACTTTTATTGCTATCAACGACAACGATGATGACCACCAATCGATTCACCAAAATCAACCGCCCTACGCTCTCCCGCCTCGCCTGCTGCATCAATCCAACACTTTAAAAATCCCCCATCCTTTCTCCAATTCAACTCCATTGCCGGGGGGGAAGCCAGGTCACCAACGCTCCCCGCCGCCCAGCTTCCTACACGGTGTCAACGGTCAGCGACAGCAGCGACAACGAGGTCATTATTTGCAACATTCTAAAAATCGCGAAAATGAATGCTCCCGGCCCAGCTGCGGCCAAGCCGCCCCCACCACCTCCCACAATCACCTCCCTCACCTCCCACTCCCATTCATCAATGAAACAACCCAACGGGGGAACGACTACCTCAATAGCCGAAGCATTGGCAACGTCCATGGCGGATTACGTCTGCGACAACCGCCGGAAAATGAATAGCACAACGGCAACAACGGCCAAAACTGCCGCAATACGAGTGGTCAGCGACGAACAGCACACCCCCCAGGCGAAACAATCTCCCCCATCACGCAGCATTGGACCCCGGACCGTCACAATGTCAACAGCATCCAACAACAACAACAACAACAACAACTGTTCGTCCATGTCTTCCGCGGTGGCCGATCTCGCCAGCGGCATGTTCGCATTCCAACCGTCCACCCACAATCATTCGAATCACGGCGGGGGAAATCATTCGAATCATGGCAACAACAGCGCACCAATAATCTCGGGCACAGCCGCGGCAGTCCTTGCGCTACAAAGTCCCTTCGACAATGCCGACACCCCCCACTCCGCCATCGTGTCCAACACCTCCTCCGTCGAAACGGGAGGAACAATTGCCAATCCATCGCCCATCGCCCTATCGCTCTCGGGCTGTGCCGCAGTTTCCTCGCCGACCGAAACGCAAATTGATTATTCCCCAAACTGCAATCGTTCCACGTCGTCTCGCTCTCCGCAGTCGCATCCATCGCAATCGCAGTCGTCGCCCCAATTATTTCCAACGCGGTACGCGGACGGTGCACCCATTATAGCGGGGACGGCCGCTGCTCAAATGGAGGCGATTGCCACGGCGACTGCGGCGCGCATCACCAGCATTACCGACAATGAGCATTGGGGGGGAGGAAGCTGCGATACCGTTGTCATCAATGCCGTGGCCAGTTTGGGTCCTTCTTTGAGCGGCGGGGAGGAGGGGGATTCGGGCTGTTTCGGAGACGGAGAAACCTGCGCGGGGGGAGAACGCTTGGGGGGAGCGGTGGCGAGGTCTCATGGATTCAACGGGGGGTTGTTTACGGGGTGGGCCAAGAATACCGTATCTACGACGACTGGTGCGACTATTTCGAAGCGGGGATCGAACGCGGTATTGTCGTGGGTGGATCATAATCGCAAGAATGATGCGAGGGTGACGCTGTTGCCGGAAGATGCGAAGGATGGATCGTTCGGATCGCTCGGTGCCTATCAAGCGTCCATTGCGTCGTCCTCCCGGCAGCAGCAACATGTTGTCGTGACTGCCCAATCTTCCGCGATGGCACCAATTAGTACCGCAGGGGGGAAACCCCCGGGGGGAGGGATGGATATTTTGGCCGAGATTATATGTCACGCCCCTCCCATGTCGTTGCCCGTCTCGTTGCAAGCCTCGCCAATGATGGCCTCGTCAAGTGCCTCGAATAGCATGACTTCGTATCCACCGCAACATCAAGCATCCTTCATTCCATCCTATCAAGAAATATATCATGGTCAAGGTTCTTCTCAATCATTGCATCATCAAGCTCAATCGTCTCATCAAGCGCAGCATCAATTAGCTCAGCATGCTCAACATGCTCAGCACCAACAGCAAGTCGAGCAGCATCATCAACAAGTCCAACAGCAAGTTGAACATAACCCATCATTGCCCAACAGGAAACGAGTGTGCTCCATACCCTCCTATCAAGAGATATATCGCGAGATGGGTTTATCGCCACGACATGCCGATGAACGGAGTTCTGCGGCTCAGTCTCAGTACCTAGTGGAGGAAGTCCAACTGGACGGTCATTCCAACAGCCATCATTCGCAGTGCAATGGTGGTTCGGGAAAGCGTACCATGTCCCATCACTATCAATCACGTGCGCCCACCACGCACTTTGGACATGCCCATCGCCGAGTTCCAGATACGAACGCTGTCATTGCTCCTGCTACTATTCACGATGGGATTGAAGAGGGAAAGGAACTTTATACCAGAAAGGATTTGATGCATTTGGGTGGACATTTGTTGGAACATAAGGATGTTCATGGGAATATGAGGGAGGGTTGTGATTCGTTGATTGTTGGCAGCTTGGTACGTCCATGAATGTGTGTTGTCCATTGAGAAAAATGCAATTAGGTACGTCCTAATCGAAAAACGTGTTGTTCTCATTTTTTCATCCCCAGGAAAAGGATATTCGAGAAGTAGATGGTTTGCTATGGTTCCTCTACTCGACCGATCGTCCGAATGGAGGCGGATCCCTCTGCCAATCCTATCACAAAAAGCGACCCATGCGGATATTCCGTTCCTCCCTCCTGGCCGGGAAGTACGCACCCCCATTCCTGGACGTGGAAGATGACATTGAAGAAGATTCCGACGTGGCATATCGATACGACGGTCTCTACATGGTACGAGCCGTATGGGACGTGAATGGGAACGAAACGGAATCATTTCCCGTAACCGGCGAGAAGGGATGGCAGACCTACTTTTGTACCCGAATACCCAAAAAGCCACTGGATAAGCAAAAGGTGGAAGGTGGCATGGACTATAATGCCATGGGTTGTCAAGAATTATGGGGCTCGATTCAAAAGATGCGGGGCGTGAGAAAGCCGAAAAAGTTTGAGATTCCGACTCCTCCGGTAAAGTTGGGGAGTATGAAGAGGGCGTGTATTACGGGAGATTATAAGGATAGGAAGTGTCCGGGATTTGTGAGGCCGGAGCCCGTGGTTGTGGTTCCTCCGCCGAAGCCGCCGCCGAGGGCGAAATCGCCAAGGACTGTCCCGACCCCCGCCGTTGAGAAGCCAAGACGGAAACAGCAAGAAGAAGAAGTGGAAAGTGAATCTTCGTCCGACGAGGAAGAAATTGTTGTGCGTCAGCCTGTACGTAAGCCCCAGGAAGAGAAAGAGGATGGGTCCGATTCGGATAGCTCACAGCAGCAGCACAAGCCGCAGAAGAAGCATCACATGCCACTATCTGCTGTTCAAACTCCAGCCAAGGTGTTGCCTGTGTTAACCCCTCGTCCCCGACTAAACTCAGTGTCGCATTCCCCCAAGAAGACGCCCTCTGCTCATCACCACGAAGACGATTCGAGCGACTCTGAAACTGAAACGTCCGCTTCCGCCTCGCAGATGAAGTTCACTTCAGCCCCGCAGGTAAAGCATCAGCCGCTGCTGGTCAACAACCGAAAACGAAGAAAGCTATCACCCTCTAAAAAACTATTGGCCAACATGGAAGTATCGGCCTACTTTCCAAAACGTGCATCTGCCGCGAAAGCGGAGGCAGCCAATAAGGAAATGTTTGGAGGTTCGAGGACTTACACCAAGCGGAAATCATCAGAAACTGCATCGTCGGCTGCGTCGTCATCAGTGGCAAAAACAGCAACGGCGGCGAAGACCACCACGGCGGCGAAACTGCAACCAGCACGTGCCCCTTCTGCACGTAAGCGCACCAAGATTGTCCACAAGGGTAACGACTCTTCGTCCTCATCCGAAGAAGACGAACCACCAAAACTTGATGTGGTAGATCAATCCATCCTAACCATTGGCTCACGCGTCCTTGTCACCTACAAGGGATCGGTCTTCAAGGCGACAATACGCAAACGTCGCGAGAAGAATTCTAGACATGATTTTTTGATACATTATGATGGGAATAAGAAGACCAATGTTCATTGGGTTTCGTTGGAAAGGATTACTGAGATATTGGAGGTTAATGTTGATACTCCTCCCAAGAAGAAGAATCCAGCGGTGACGAATAATAAGAAGGGTGGAGGGAACAAGGGCAAGAGGAAATCGCTGACAAAGCAGGAAAGTGTTGAATCAAGCAGTAGTGTTGATAAGAAGGCGCCCCTGGGGAGGCAAGCGAGTTTGCAGCAGGGTCATTACACAAATGCGGAAGAGGAAAATGACTTGAGTCAGGTGAAGGAAGCGCGTTCAAGTAGTCATGACCAGACAATGGACGAAGCTTGTTCTAAGAAGGACCCGAATAACACTCAGGAATCATTACTGGCAATAGCGGACCAGAAGAATGATCAGAAGCCAGCTAGTAAAGTTGAACTTCCAGCAATTGAGAGTCATCCTAGCAACGATAATGAAGAGAGTAATGTCAATTCTGAGAAAGATATTGATGCGGATGAAAATGATGCAACGAAGCAGAAGGAAAATGCATCATCTGAGGGTATTAATGTGCCAGCTGAAAAGGTTGGAGAGCACAAGAAGTTATCTGACAGTGCTGTTCTTGACAAAGAAAAACCAATGGATGTTGAATTGTCCGAATCTGCTGCTGGACCCATTAATTCAGAGTCAAATGATGCTGTCCACAAGAAGCCGACTCCTCATGGTAATGAAACTACTCCTGCTGGTGACACCACAGCCAAAAATCCACGCAAGGCTGTTGCTACCAATATTTGTATTGCCCAAGCCTCTTCTTCCAGTTCAAAAGACCCACTGCTAACTCTTGCTTTAGAGGCTGAGGAAGCTGAAAATAGTGATATTGGAAGTGTTGTCAAGGAATCTGACGAAAACTCCGCAGGCAGTTCTGGCCATGTTAATCAGCAAAAACAAGCTGCAAGTTCAAGTGCTGGTGAAGCAACGAGCGAATTCAAGTATCAAGTGGGAAGTCAAGTCTACGTGGAATATCGTCAAATTTTCTATTCCTCCATGATTCTCAAGGCAAGACGAAAACGATCGGCTACAGAGTACTTGATTCACTATGAAGGGTACAAGAAGTCATCGAATCGATGGGTGAAGGAGAATATTCTGCATGAAGTGAATGCAGCCACCACTCATCGCTACGAGGAGCAACGGTTCATACCGGCCGATATTCTCTATGAATCTGTTCAGCAGCCGCCGGACTTTAGCATGGTCACACGAAGGAAGAAGGCCTCAGAATGCAGTGAACCGCCAGCATCATTATGCCCCCCGGATGACAGTGCTCATTCTGTCACACAAAAGAAGCCTCCTCCAAGAAGAATGAGATCAGATGCATCTGATGCGGCATTGGAAACACTTGCAGCTGGAGTGGCCTTCCTGGCGGGGTCGATGGTATTCGTGGAATGGAGCGGGGCATTGTACCTTGCCAAAATGCTCAAGAAACGATATTCTGGTAACCGTACGGAGTACCTAATTTCTTATGATGGGTTCGATTTCAATCATGATGCGTGGGTGCCAATACATAACATTTACGAGGTGAACCCGCAGACCAAGCGTGCGTACAAGCTAACCCTTAGTGGTACAGGTGACGACAAGCCAAAGCGACGTGCACCCCCAGGTCCCAAGCGAAGGGAGACTAGGAAAAAGGCGTACGATGACGAGGCTGCTGCTGTCACTGCTCAAGTGCCCAAGACTAGGAACAATGGTGAATCACGCGTACAGCCCAAATCCGCCAGTACCACCACCAGCAGCATCGACATGAAAGGGATCGAGCCAGGTGTTGAATTTCTCCCAGGTTCCACCCTCTTTGCTGAATACAAGGATGGATTATGTCTTGCCAAAATGCTCAAGAGGCGTGGGAAGGGTGATTACATGGAATACTATGTCCAATACAATGGATTGAAAAAGTCAGAGGAGACTTGGATATCAGTGTCGTTGGTTTATGAGATTAATCCTCAGACAAAACGGATGTTCCGTCAACTTTCAAAGAAAGAAAAATGAAGAATGGAGGGACACGGGCGGATAATATGCCTTAGATACATTTTGCTATATAGCTCGTATGAAATTAATATAATATGAAGTTGCAATCAATGCTTCTGATTAAAGTATGCCTTCAATTATGAAGGTTTATCGTACTCAGATGGCCATTCAAAGATAGGGTTATTTATTCCTTAGATACATATTGCTATCTCATATAAATTTATATAATATGAAGTTGCAACCAATGCTTCTGAAAGTTCGTATGCCTTCAATTATGAAGGTTTATCGTACTCAGATTATATCGCCATTCATAGATAAGGTTATTTATTAGGAGGATGCTGTACTTCTCAACTTTGCGTGTTCTTTCGCAAGTTCTGAAGGAAATTAAAGTAGCACCAATGCGGGCTATCAAACTTCATGTCAAACCAATAGTTGACACCGACCGTTTCACATGTTTGTGTAACCCGATGATACCACAGAGATGGAATGTACAGCATTTCTCCCTCAGAGACAAGGACTTTTATTGGGTGTGCTTTGAATAGGAGTGGAAACTCTTTGTCGCCAATGTTTGCCTCATTTTCCATGTATTTCTTCATGTCAGGTTCAATCCATTTTGTGGCAGCTTCATTGTCACCATCAACATCAGCAACTACAACCCAAGCCGAGTTCTTAGATCCATCATGTGATTTTCCATCAGCATTTGTGTTGTGTACTGCTTTGTTACATTTCGGGTGAAAAGTCCCACTCGAAACTTCCCGTTCATGCAAAAACAACACATCTGCTGGTGGAGCCAGTATGAATTCTTTTTGACCTGAACAGACATAAAACAAATTCTCGTAGTGATCCTTGTGCATCGACGACACAGAACGTTCATTTCCAATCCACAAGTTTATTGCGTCAGGTGGGCCAGTACCGAAGGCTTGTTCCGCGAAGGGGAAAGATGTGGGGAAGATTTGTGTCGAAAATAGTGTGGACATTTCCGTACGAAGACAGTCATTCTATTTGTGAAGCAAAGAAATGCCATAATATATGAATAAAATATATTCATTCACATTCCACTTTTGAGAGATGCTTTGAGAGATATGCTTACCTGCCTCGAATAATATACGACTGGTGGGCGCATATCTTCTCCATAGAGATTTTCCCTATCATTGCTATCATCACGATTTGAATGGCATTGTAGAGGAAAAAGTTCAAGCCCATTTGAATCAACCGCATCTGTATCAGTCCTATCATCACATACTTCTTGACCTCTCCTCAACAAATCACGGAACTGCCCTATACCCATCCTCTTCTCGTGAGGTTTAACAAACATTCGTCGTTGTGTCTTCTTTGTATTCTTCTCATTATTTGTTTCTAATACGCTTCTGATGCAATCTCCATTTCCGTCCGGCGTGACATCTACCGTGAGTTTTGCGTCCAAGCCAACATGCTGTATAATTTCATCCAGCGTCAAAGTCAAGGGGAGCGTAGCACCGCTAGCGTTAGATAGGACTGCATTCTTGATGATACATGGCACATTAGGGTGCACAAAATCTGCGTTGTTCAACAGCGAGAACATGTTAGAGAAGACATCATGACATCGACGCAGGAACCTCCATACGCCTACCCATCAATCAACACGCACCTCGAAGGAAAGCGAAAGAATCTGGCGGAGAGTCTAACACTGCAACCTTGCGGCACCATAGCCCGCCAACGTCATCAGAAAGTACTGCGAGGGCATCTTCGTCTGCGTGAAATGCCATTGCTGTGATTTACTATGCCGGCGTGATGGCATAATATTGTAGAAGCAATCTGAAGCAACATCTATCATCTCTACTACAATCTACTACAATAGAGCTAGAGAGAGATGATGTTCATGTAAGATGATGTTAGATGTACCTATTCTACGTGGGAAATAATAATGAAATTTGTCACCAAATCGAGGGCTCCCCGCCGGCGCCGGCCTCTCTCCTCTCTCCTCTGATCTGTTGCTACTGGAAAACAACTGTTGTAGCGTACAATTCGAACTTTGCTCTCCCCGAATGCCTTCGCTCCCAGTTCAGTGCCACATCTGCATTGCAGAACAGAATTAGAGGTAAACCGAGGACCGATATCATTCTTGGAATCTGTTCAAACAGTCATATCTTATATCTTCAGCTTAATGTAGCTGTAGGTACCCTGTACCAAACCAATGACAATGGCGGCATCGTGGCGAGCATCAAATCACGGGATCAAACTAGAATGTTTGAAGCTTTCAAGCAACATGAGAGCCCACATTGAAGCCGAAACTGACGACCGTACCATCTTTGTACATCGTCGCAATTCTCATCCCATACTCGTTGACATATCTCTTTGATAAGCCAAGTGGATTGCATATTGTACCATTGATAGATTAATATTTGGACTAAAAAGTTTCGAAGTGTCACGCCACAACAAGGGAGTTGGATTGTGCCAACACGAAGAGCTATTTTCGCCTTGCTATTCGATACCATCAAACGACATTAGAACATAACATGAATATGAAGAGTTCACAGTCATATATCATTTGACTGGTTACTAGGAGTGTTAATCTCTACCCTATTCTCCATTCACCCTCGTGAGAAGTGACCAGCTAATAATTTTTGGTGTGTTCACTCATAACCAATCTGAGCTAGAGACTCGGGAGGCCCACGCTCAGCGTTTCGTTGACTGGTTAAAATTACTCTAGAGTCTCAATGGTGGATGACAATGGAGATAATGTCACAAACACATTTTGAAATAGAACACATGATGTGAAATATAGTACAGTGGAGAAGGTAATAGAGTCTGATCAAATACATTATTATTGATTCAGTTTCTAGCATACAGGCTTTTTTTTTAGCAGACTTCGATACATGTCAAGTACAATATGGTACAATAGCAGTGGACAGCCTCATCATGCGCTCCTTGCTACGAAGTGCTTTTGCACAAATAAGCCGGTCGTTGGCAGATGAGTTGAATCTGGTTTCATCTCGTTGGATACTTCGCCGTACACCCGAGCATTTTTTATCGGTTGAAATGCTCTACCCGCCTTTTGTTTCCGATAGCAGTTGAATCTGGCTTCATCTCAACGAGAGGTTGTGGCAAGGACTCGAAAATCTCTTTTAGGTCTAAGGCTGTTTGGCTTCGGGTAACATCGCGGAGCTCAAATCGAGGCTTCAAACGCTTGTTCATAAAGGAGGCCTTGATGGGTGTTACTAGATGGTGAGATGGGCTCTTTCTCTCTTGTAGCCTGGTTGAGATGCGGTAGCTTGAGCCATTATCTGAAAACAGTGATAGTCTACATGGCAAAAACGAGGGAAAGCTATCAAACTCAATATCTCCATGGCCGCTGAGTCTCCTCTTTTGGTTGTTTCCGAGAGGTGGTGGAGGTGGCGACAACTCGATGAAAGCTGTATGTCCTGACAAAGTTGGGGTTTCGCAGTACGTCATAGTTCGTTGACCGTTGGAGTTGTCAAGAGATGTTTGAAAATTTATGACCTACTCGTTTGAACGTGGTTTGAAGCACTTTCACTCGAAGAAGACACAAACTAGCATGCACAGAAAGAAGGAAACTATCTTGCTTGAATCTGTTGTATGTAAGATACAAAAACGACCAAGACCAGCATTCTGAGTCGCCAGAGATGTTCTCTTTTGTTCTCCAGACTTCAACCTACTTAAGCTAGGTAAATGCCACTCTGCATTCATTTCACGCGACCAACTGGAACCAGTCAGATAGCTTTGGGCTCTCGTTTGAAGCACAAACTGGCATGCACAGAAAGAAGGAAACTATCTTGCTTGAATGTCCGTCGTTAGATAAGGTTAGATAAAAAAACGACCAAGACCATACGGAGTCGTCCAGAGATATTCACGCGACCGACTAGAACAGTCAGATAGCTTGGCAAACAGCTACTCCTACACAGTATCACAGAGAAAGAATAACCCAACGAACTGCAATGAATCTGGAAAACTGTTTATTGCGTTGGCTGTGAAGGTCTACGGGGCTACACATCTCCCTCAACTTTCTTGAGTAAGTTAAGTACCTGCACATGTTTGCCCAATATACAATTGAGTCACAGTTCTCTAGTGCTGTTCTCCGTCTACTTAAGGAAAAATGATGTGTGTATATCCACGCCCCAGCCACGACCGACCAACGATTCCTAACCCGAACCCAGGACTCCCTGTATGGAATTATATGTCTACTTGTGTCTCTACTGAGAAAGAATCTAATCTGTGTCATATGCATTCTTGTGCTATCGTTCCAACCATTATTCTACGTGTGTGTCTACCGAGAAAGAATAGAACATCGAACTCGATGGTCTCAAAATAACCCTAAAAAGTAAAAACTCCCACTCACAATTGCCTAAACCCTAGCATTGTGTAGAATTGACATCAATCCCCAGATTCAAAACGAACTCGATGTCTCAATACATAGTCACAACAGCTGTCGTCGAACCCTGATCATACCTCTCTGTGTGTCTAGAGAAACTTTACGAGAAGGAATGCGGCCATCTTTTGAACCCTGTGCTATCACACCATCTCAATTCTGTGGGTACATGTTGAGGGTTGATTACCAGAGAGAAAGGCTAGCTCTTGTTATGTTTTTTCTCTGTCCTTCTTCATGCTTTCATACTTCAAAAACTGACAATACACCACTCTCTCTGTAGTTCAAGACCATCTGGAATCACTCTGGAATCAGTCGGATATCAAAAACTCCCACCCTGGAATTACATGGATGTATCAATGTGGAAAGAATGCCAGATGAATCTGAAAACTTGTTTAGATTGCAAGCTTGGCGCGCATTGGACAACAAACTGGGTAGATATCTAAAATCTATTTCCCCAAGCTTCCCCTCCAACTTCATCGTTGCTACAACAGTACATTATGGCAACTTGACACTGTTATCTAAAATAGAGTAAACTACGATGAGAATGATCTGGCTAATCTTCGTGATTATCTAGGTAGTCTTCTCTGTCATATCTAATTTTCAATTTCAACTGTTGTTTGTCAACCACCGACTATATCTGAAGCACCCGCTTTGATTCGTCTATTTTATACATCACCAAGGTTGGCTTCGAACCCCTATTTCCCACACTGCATGGTGAGACCCCATTTCACAAACTGCTTCTCTAGAGAGTGCCATCCCAATATGTGGGTCCAGCGGCTGGGAATTGCAGTGACACATAATGATGTGAGCCATTTCATGATTCAGTGAAGTTAAGATAATGATTTGAAAGTAAATAAAATACTTACCAGGAATAACACGAATGATATTTGCTGCACCTGGCGTACCAAATGGGAACCCAGCCGTTACAACAAGAAGATCCTTGTCATCGGATACAAGGCCTTTCTTCAAGCCAATTTCACAAGCAACCCAAAGCATATCACGGAAGTTATCAACGTTCAATTTATCCTCCGCGCAGTACTCTTTTGAATGCACAATACAAGAAAGAACACAATACCCAAGGAAAGGTTAGAGTGAACTTGACCGAATGGCGCCTGCAGCAGGAGAAAAAATATGACTTACCCGGGTACACACCCCAAGACATGGCAAGGTGACGACAGGTTTGTATCATGGGAGATATTGCGAGGATGGGCTGTTCGGGGCGCTTCATGGATGCCAAACGAGCCGTGCCACCACCTACAGTGAAACTAGCAATACACTTTGCATTGACATTCCTTGCAATCTGCCTTGCTGCCAAGATGATAGCAGAGGCAGACGAGCCATCTGTGATCTTGGGCCTGTTGCTCTGGAGGTACCTACTGTAGTGAGGATCTCCCTCAACTCTGTTGATGATTCGCTGCTGCATCAAGACTGATTCCTCGGGATACTGTGATCAAAACCAAAGTTGAGATCATGTATACTTCAACAAAGTGTTGTTGTATCCTGACGATAAAAAAACTGCTTACCATTCCCGCCGCACTCTCGGCGCTGAGCATGATTCCATCTGCTCCATCATAAATGGC
>JALLAU010000532.1:0-14463 GCA_036939495.1 Thalassiosira hispida
TGAATGAATGAATGAATGAATGAATGAATGAATGAATGAATGAATGAATGAATGAGGAAAGGGATTATGAGGTTCTCTGAAGAGTTGCTTGGGACGAGGAGGGTGGCTTCTGTCTTTCAGTATCAATTCTTACGTAGATTCTGCAGAGGCTTCAGATCGATTTGGGATTTGACCATGACACAAAACTGCCGATATGCATGGTGGTTCGGCATATCTATAGTGGCGGCTACAATGGCCCACCCCCGTCAACGTCAATGAGCGATAATGCCGTCGGGCAATGCATCGAGGAACCTAGGTTTGCGAGCATTTTGGTGGAGGGGCAGTTCTGATGACACAGGAAAGATCAGCCTCGGGTTCTTCTAGTGACACTGCTAGTGAATCTTGTAGAGAGCGTATCGGCAGAGGCCAAAGAAAAGGTCCAGAGCCTAGATATGAGAATATTGGTGAGGAATGGAAAACTTCTCAGGGTAATAGCCTTATGCTATTGCCCGCTACATATGTACCAAACCTGTTACATATGAAGCTAGGGCGGTTCCGCTCTATCCGATCCCTCCAACAACGTACCTAGGTAGTCCGCGGCATGCATTTGTATGGCTTCTAGGATGGACCTGGACCCAACTTGGGGTGGTGCCCAACGAATATTTGGTCTCGTCACCGGGCCGGAGGCTCTATTGAAAGAGGAGAATAAGATCTTTTGTCATATCCAATTTCCTACAGTACTTTGAGTTATTGGTGGCCGCCATTACCTACCGCAAAAAATACGGGATATGTAGGAAACACCCAACAACACCTAACAAACGATGAGGCCAATAATGGACGTTGACTTCGTCGTTCTGGAATGGAATGAATAATCGGTGATCTGCCCCGGGACGAAGTGCTATCATCATCTAAATTCAATGATATGTTTGATGGTGTGCTCTGGTGTTCCGTCGAACGTATTCTAAAAAGCGACCTCCTACAACCTCTAGTAATTGTGAAATCGCTAAAAAAAATCGATATCTAAGTGCAGTAAATATACGTAATATTTAGTGAGTAAGCTTTTTTTTTCACCAAATGGAGGACTTCTGGAGGACCGCGTAAAGAAAGGGTTAACAATGCATAATAGTTTCAATACATCACTCATTTGCGTGTACTGTAACATATACTTTTGCCTTTCTCTTTGAAAATCATCTAGTAGTATGTTGGCCCGTTGAGTTTCGGAATCTGATAGAGAGTTGCCCAATGATGCAATTTGATCCCATAGCAACTTTGTGATTTCGGTGGTGATACCATCATTGCAGGAAGAAGTATTTGCATCAACAACTTGGTGTGATGGCCTTTTTCCCAGCTTCTTGTCCTTTGTTTCATCTTCAAAACAGGAATGGCGGCAGTGAAATATGTTGCAGTAGTTTCATTCTGCAATGGCTGTTCGCCGGCATCATTCTCTTGCTCGGCCACCACTGAGTAAGATCACGCAAGAATACAGGAGGTGATTTTAGTACTTCTTGTTCTTTCTCCACCTCCATTGATATAGCCGCCCTTCTTGTTGCTGTAGTGGGATTTGACGTGGAGCTGTTCTTGCTTGGTAGTCACGGTTTTGGGCTTCCATGTCGTCGTGGAGGGAGCGGCATGTTTCCTTGTGCTGTCCGAGATAGGTTGAGGGATGATACTTCGTTTTACAGAGTATGAGTGTCTACTTTTTTTTTGGTTTGAGCCCAACTGAGTCCGATTCGAGAATTCCTACTACCAATTCACCGACTAAATATCCAACCATTGCGGGCCAGCCCGTAAGTAAAACAACCCGTCTTCCCCCTCTTCTTTCACATTTCGAACGGAAACATGAATAAATGATCCACATAGGAATCAGTACTTAAGACTTTCTGAAAGTACCTAGGGATGTCTCAAGAGACATTATGACCCCGAGACGCTCTCCCAAAAATAAGCCTTCCCGCCAAAAATCTACATTCAATCATTGTTTCAGCGTAGGAATTAGTAGTATTCGGCCAAAGATACTTAGAATAGGCAAGCCGAAAAAGAGCTTAGCCAAAGTATAAAGATCGGAGATCTTGCTTTCAGCGCCCAACAACAACAACAACATGGTGCATGAGCAACAATGCAAGATCGAAGACAAGACTACTTCTCCTATCCCATAGCCATAGACAGTTTAGACATCCATTCATTACCACCACAGTCAGTTGCCATCATCATCAGGGCCAACGGCGACCCAATCCAGCAGCAATGAGCGCGGAAGATACCAACAGCGGTGGTTCACCACAGAGACGTCATCGCGCCGACGACGACCTCGACGCCCTCGCCTCCGGATCCTTCGCCCCCGTCGATCTCCGCACCCCCAACGGTGCCGCCGACCTCCTATCCGACGAGGCTGCCGTCGCCCTCGCGTCATCCGGTCCGGCAACTCCCTTCTCCATTGACGACGACGATGACGACGATGATGACGACGACGACGTGCCCACCACCACTGGGAACAATAACAACAATCACAACAACAAGGGTGATCGCGATCCCGATGGGAAAGGCGCACGCGCACCCCTCCTCAGCAAGCTCCTTCGCTCCCCCTCGGGAGGAGACGACGGATCGGTGGTATCCGCGGGATCCGCGTCGAGCAACAACACCGGCAAGAAGGGTGCCAAGATAGTCAAGCTTTCCGAAAAGACTACCAAGATCATGTCCGATTATCAAGCGTACCTTGCCGAGATCGAGACGGAATTTCCGAGCGGCGAGGAGGGCGATGCGGAGGGGGCGGGCGATCCGGCCTTGATTGCGGCGCGCGGAAACATTCGCGATAATTATCAAGGGGGGGATCGGGATCAGTATGGTACCTCCCCGGGAGGGACCATTGCTCCGCTGCCGCCGGTCCACGAAGATCGGGGATACGCCACCGGGGCGGGCCAGCCGCTTCCGCCGTTGGCGCGCGCGTGGGACTACGCTCCCGACGGACTGCATAATAATACCTCCAATGGATCCACTTCCATCACCATTAATCGTACCGGTGGAGATGAGCAGTTCGACGATGGCATCACCGACATTACCGACTTTGAGTCCCAAATGATGTTGGCGAGGGGACAAAAGTATACCCATCCATGGGTACGATCCAAACGCGTCAAGAGGGGGGTATGCATGATTGTTGCCGTTCTAGGAATCATTGGTTTGAGCGTGGGTATTACAAAGAGTCAAAAGGAGAAGAAATTGAATGATTTGGAGGGGGAGATGGAGAATGCTGGGTCTGCCGAGGTTGAGAATACGAGTGACGGCGGCGACGACGGCGGCGGAGAGTATGGCGACATGTCCGAATACGAAAAGTTCGAAATACAAGCATTGTACAAAAATGCCGCGCAAAGGTACCAACCGCTCAAATTCGATCGTTTCGCCGGATGGCTCGGCGAAACGTACACGGAGGCATTGGTGTTCTGCGGCAGCAAGCCCGGGTATGCGGTGTGTCCGTACGAGGTGATATGTCCCGCGGGACCGGACAATGCACCGTTGGGGGGATTTAAGGATTCGTACGATGCCGAGGGTTGGAGTTGGGTGCCTTTGTTGGATTCGCCGAATGAATGGGTTCAGGTAAGCAAGGTTATAGTATGGGGGGTATATTGATGCATATTATGTTGTGTTATGTAGCTCTAGAAACTTTTTCCCGTCACATGTATGAATACTGAACACTTGATATGTCATCTTGCGGCTCGCAAACAACGAACAGGTTGGAACCAGAGATAGATGCATCCAATACTCCCACATGCACGACGAACCCCCCATGTGGGGCATAAACGGGGGCAACGAAGGCTCCACCCAAAACATCCTATGCTGCCTCGGCGACGACATTGCCGACGAAGACAACTATGAAGTAGCCATGGAGAAGTATCGCGTCAAAGAATTCAATCGTGACAGTGACGAACCGTGGGTTGGACAGACGTACCAGGATGCCATGGAATATTGCGATGATCAGAGTGGGGTGCGCTATACTCTCTGTCCGTACAGGGCCATTTGTCCTTTGGGGCCGGACAATGACCCTTTGGGGGGGACGAAGGGCGGAGGAGAAGATGACAAGGGTCAGTTGGGCGAGGCGTGGGTTCCCGTGCTTGATAGCATTAATGAATGGGTGCAGGTTGGCAAGGACAATAGGTGTATTGCCTACAGTCATGTGAACCCCGATAAGCCCGATTGGGGCATGACGGGGGTGGGCAATGAAGAAATTACGCGGAATGTCATGTGTTGCCTAGAGGAGCAGGAGGATGATGATATGGTGAAGAATGAAGAGTATGCGATATTGTACGAACTAGCGGTGTCCAAGTACCATCCCCACATTTTTGACCGCTCCCAAGGATGGGATGGGCAGACATTTGTGGCGGCGGTCGACTTCTGCGAGAGCATGGATGGGTACGAATTATGTCCGTACGAGGCGATTTGTCCCCTGGGACCGGACAATGAGCCCATCACTGCGTATCAGGATGGACCGGAGGCGTGGGTCCCGATTATTGAGGTGCCGAACGAGTGGGTGCAAATCGCCGAGGGGGATGCTTGTATCCAGTATTCGCATATTCACGATAACCTTCCCGATTGGGGTGTGACGGGAGAGGGGAACGAGGAAGTTACGCGGAATGTTATTTGTTGTGCCACGCCTGGATCTTTCGATCCGGATGCTCCGCTGGTACCACCCACGCATTCCAGTGGGGGAGAGGGGACATTGGCGAGTGGGCCCCTGATTCACACGGAAGAAGATACACAGACGTACATGGACATTGCCAATCAGTATTATCCCCAGTGGTACAATCGCGACAAGGGATGGGTGGGACAGACATACCTCGAGGCACTGGAATTCTGCTCCGATACCTCTCCAGAGTATGAACTATGTCCCCTAATTGCCATCTGCCCACTAGGGAGCGACTCGGAACCTTTAGGGGGATATCGCGAAGAACCTTCTGGTAGTTGGGTGCCAATCTCTGACGATCCAAATCAATGGGTACAAGTCAGTGAAGGAGACGGAGGGACCTGCCTTCGATTTGATCACACGAATGCCAACCCGACACCCGAGTGGGGATTGACCGGCGTGGATGATGAGGGGATGACACGTCACGTGGCGTGTTGCAAGGTCCAGAATGGGGAGCCGATTATGCAAATTCCAGGAGCTCCTCTTGAAGAGCAACAACTAGAACAATCAGGGATCCTGTTGGCGGAAACACTGCTATCAGCAACCAAGGAAGAATTAGAAGAAGTCCCGGTGGGCATGAATCCACTTTATATGAATGCGGCCCTGAAGTACATGCCCGAATGGTACAATCGCGAGAAGGGATGGGAAGGTAAAACTTACCTGGAGGCTGTCCAATACTGCGCGGCTTCCAAGGAATATTACGACTTGTGTCCCATGGAGGCCATATGCCCTCTGGGAGTCGACACTGAGCCCTTGGGCGGATTTCGGGATGAATTCAATGCGGATGGGGCATGGGTGGCCATTAGCAACGCTCCAAACGAGTGGATACAAGTAAGTGATGGGAAGGGAGAGGACATACCCGCCCCCACCTGCATCAAGTACAGCACGTTACATGGCGATCGTCCTGACTGGGGGGAAACGGGAGAAGGCAGTGAGGAACTCACGCGTAACGTAGCATGTTGTACGTTTCAGGGAATTGGCGATTTATTGCCAGAGGTGATCATCCCTGAAGATGAAATTATCCTTGTGGAGGGCGGTGGTGTCCTGGGTAGCGGCGGCGGTTGGACAGATGAGGATCCTCTTGAAGAGCAACAACCAGAACAACCAGGGACCGTTTTGGCGGAAACACCTCCATCAGCGACCGCGGAAGAATTAGCAGAAGTCCCGGCGGGTATGAATCCACTTTATATGGATGCGGCCATGAAGTACATGCCTGAATGGCATGACCGCGAAAAGGGATGGGAAGGTACAACTTACCTTGAAGCGGTTCAATTCTGTGCGACCAAAGAGAATTACGACTTGTGTCCCATTGATGCCATATGCCCTCTGGGAGTCGACACTGAGCCTCTGGGCGGATTTCGGGATGAATTTAGCGCAGACGGGGCGTGGGTGCCCATTAGCAACGACCCGAATGAGTGGCTACAAGTGAGTGGAAATCAAGAGGGCAACACCAACCCCACGTGCGTAATTCACAGCGCATTGCGCGGCGATCGTCCCGAATGGGGGATAACAGGAGAAGACAGCGAGGAACTCACGCGTAACGTAGTTTGTTGTTTGATGCAAGGGGTAGATGCGACTCCTCCTCCACAAGAACAGCAACCAGAACAGCCAGGAATTATTGTGGCGGCAACAATTCCAGCGACTACGCAAGAAGAAGAGGAGAGTGACGGCAACGACACGGACGAACAATTGATCTACAAGCAAGTCTCTGAAATGTATCAACCAAAATGGTTCGATCGTCAAAGAGGTTGGAATGGCCGTACGCACTCCGACGCCTTTGCATTCTGCGACGATTTTGACGATTACATGCCCTGCCCATACGCTGCGATTTGTCCCCTCGGACCGGGGTCCAAACCATTGGGTGGGTTCCAGAACGAACCCAATGGCGTACAGTGGGCAGCGCTCCAAGATGCGCCCAACTCGTGGGTACAATTGAGTGATGCGGATGGGAAGAATTGTCAGCGGTATTCTCATATACATCCTGGGCCGCCAGCTTGGGGGGATACGGGAGAGGGTAGCGAGGAGTTTACGCAGCATCTTGCGTGTTGTAAGGATGCTATCACGGAGAAGCCTACATTGGAGCCTACAGCGAAGCCTACCCCGCAACCCACGCCACTGCCAACCGAGGTATGAGTGTGGTCTGTGTCGTTTGACTCATGTTTTGTTACAAATCTATACTTTCTGTTTTCTCAACACTATCGGTTTTTGCCCCATCAATATTAATCAAAGGATCCAACGCCTGCTCCCACGCTCAACCCAACAAACATACCAACAAGTACACCCACGAATCCTCCTACACCTAAGCCCACAACAGCCAGTCCAACGCACAGCGATGAATACTACTACGAAACCATCGCCGTGGCGCTAGAACCAATATGGTTCGACCGTTCCAAAGGATGGTCTGGAACGACTTATCTGGAAGCGTTGCAGTTTTGTGCCCAGCACGATTCGAGGGTGCCATGTCCTTACATTGGGTATTGTCCTCTTGGTAGCTCGGATAAGCCACTGGGGGATGTTAAGGAAGGAGTTAGTTGGGCACCAATGATTGATGAGCCTAATGCTTGGGTGCAAGTGGGAGAAGAGGACACGTGTCAAATGTACACCGAACTATTCCGCGGTCCACCCGAGTGGGGCCTCACTGGTGAAAACGCTGAGGATTTAACTCGCCACATCATGTGTTGCCTCGAGGAGCCCGAGCTACCTCCCGACGAACCGAAGGAGGAATTGCCCCCATTTACCGAAGAGGAACTAGCCGTACTGGACATCTTCAAGCCCGAATGGTTTGGCCGTGAGGAGGGATACCAGGGATCGAGCTACCTCGAGGCTGCCCAGTTTTGTAACAACGTCGCCAGGATGGAACTCTGTCCTCTATTGGCATACTGCCCGGATGGACCCACAGATGAAGCCAATGGACGGCCATTGTTTTTGCAACTGCCTGCATTCGCAGGAGAACAGTGGGCGCCGATAGCCACTGCGGACGATGGTAGGGATGACGTGTACGTGTTGATTGGCACTCTCAATGGCAATCCCGTCACGACGTGTCATACATACAGTTCGTTCCATGATGGTAATATTCCCGAGTGGGGGTTGGATGGGACTCGAGAGGACCTGAAGCAGTATGTATTGTGTTGTAAGGATCCAAGTTACATTTCGGCTGGCATCACCAATCCTGCAGTGGATTTGAACACAGGCGGTCCTGAGATAACAGATCAGCAGATGGATGAGGAGAATTTCGATGTCGAATCGGCGATTGCCAATGAATTGGATCCCAAGTGGTTAGATTTCAATGATGGGTGGATAGGTGGTTCGCATGATGATGCCGAGGCTTATTGTGCTGAATTCGGAAGGCAAATTTGCCCCTATGCCGGTAAGAGTAATGACTTGGTTGTTTTTTTGCATGTTTTTATATACCATCTCCTGACACTTTTGGCTGTTATTTGTATTACATTTGTACAGCCTATTGCCCCCATGGGCCAGGTCAGCCAGTGAGCAAGGGTCATACCACCGATATCAGCGCAGAAGGAATGCAATGGTCTCCTGTCTTTGGTCATGAGAACCATTGGGTTATGGTCGGGCAGAAACACGGTAATAGCGCCACGACATGTTTTGGCCATGAAGATTTGGAAGGCGGGTCTCCCGATTGGGGCTTGAATACGGAGAGACATGAAATTAAGATGCATATCATGTGCTGTGTTGTTAACCGGTAATCTTGTTGATGATGAGAGGTTTCGTGAAAATATTGTTTGTGAGAGAGAGAGAGAGGGAGAGAAGAATGAGTATTTTGTTTTGGGAAATGTGGGAAAAATGATGCATAAAATTAAGAATTATATTAATGAAACAACTCGACACTGGATAGCTGATTTTCGATCTTTACCTGATCTTTTCTATTTGATTCGATCCATTCTCAATTGAAGCAATACATACACAGCAGTTGATAGATAAGGGGAGAAACAGTTCTAGGAGTTGGTAACTTACGCATACGCAAGACTTTGTTGACACTCTACACAAAAATACATAGATCCTATTATTTTACACTGAAAATTGTTTCAACATTCATGTTTTCATTCTTTCAGGGTGTCTCTCATAGACCACCGCACAGCAAGTACTCAGTATCACGGTCAAAGGGTATCACGTGATCAATGGCTTCTTCGCTGTCAAACTGTGTCTTCATTCTCAACGTTCCTTCACTTACAGATATTTCTAGATCTTGTTTGAAATCCAACAAATAAAGGCAACAGTTTCTCTTCTTCAATTTCTCCATGGCATCCTTTACATCAATTACGGCGTCACCTTCTTTCGAACTCACGGATGCTTTCTTAATCTTCAAGTTTTTTGATGAGTTCAGCCCAATGAGAAACCTGGACGATGGGGACCAACCATTTTTTTTTTAGGTAGGATTCATTTATACCTTTGGCGAACACACAACATGTACAAGCGAAGCTGAATAACTTACCTAACCAGTTGCGGGCACAGATCAAGAAAATCTTGACGTTTGGAATAAACATGATTCAACTCCTTAACAATTAAGAAAGATTCAAGTCACAGCAATAAGTAGGAACAACTTACCTAACAAAACAATATTCCACCTATTCTCTGCATTGTCCCTGATGAACGTCTCCAGCAAATCTTTGCGATATAACTCTCTTGCGAGAGACACTGGCCTGAGGCTTTTTGCTCCAAATAGTAAACCAAGAACATCGCTTGCACCCTGTCATTGAATCATGTATCACATGTGAACCACATACGTTTGAGATAATCATAAACAAGTGTATCAGTGCACATGCAAATCAAAGAATCTCACCCCTGGTGGCTGAGGAGTCATAACAAACTGAGAATTCATAAACTTGTCACAATCACTGCATGCCTCCTCAAAAAACGTTTCATTACTCCTGAGAAGAGTCCGTGCATTTGCGGTATTGTGCCATTTGTTCTTCAAAAACATTCCATGTTCATGACATCCGAAATCCCTGGCAATGGTGGCAAAATCGTAATCAGTGCCCTCGTGAGAAAAGCAGGCAAACCCGTCATTTATCAGTAGCATTATATTTTTGTTTCTCTCATCTAAATCTGCAAGTGTCACGCTATTCAGTTTAAACCATGAATTGACGTCCTCCTGAGTTATCATCTGATGGAAAGTGGAAGACAGTAATTCGAATACATGGAATAGCTGCTCGGATGACATTTGATGTTTGCGAGGATCGTATATCACTTCGACTATCAGAAACTCCCCGGGATTCTCAACTAGGAATTGTTCTATTTCCTCCACAATGTTGGGAAAGGGGGCTCCCTTCAAGTGACCATGAATAATAACTGCATCGTCCACCAGAGTAGAATCTTTTTTACCCCCTCCAACCCTCAGATCCAAGTATCTTGCACCTCTTTTTAGTTGCTCAAATACCGAGACATTCTGGCAGAGTCCAACAGCCGCGAATGGAGCCCATTTGGATATTGTGACAGATGCAGAGTCATGAGTTCCCGGAATAACAAGATCCTGCATAACAATAAAAACAAAAACATGCAATCGTTAGGAGATACTTAGTTCTAGAGTTGGAGTTTCAATGAGATGCACCACATGATCCCTCAAAGATATTATTACTCATACCCGTAGTTTCTTCTTGGGCGACATGTCTGTCAATTTAGTCATCCAATCGTTATTATTGTGAGCACAATTGCAGCGTGGACTGCCCATCATATGCACAAAGAACATCATCATTACTTTGAGCAGGATCAACAAATAATAAAGTCACGGTAATTACTACATGACAAGTTGTTTGGAATGATCTCACCTTGCATGCAGAAAACATCCTAGTTGGAAGCAGTTTATGGCTAGCGCAGAGCATATACACTCTTTCCCGTCGTCGACTTTCATAATGCAGCTGTGCCCCGGATTTGATCTTCTCCCCCCCCCTTTAATAGATTAATTGCGTGCGCTCCAAATCTAAGACCTGTTGATGATCTTTGCTGCGGTGGTAGATATCGTACCTGAGGTGTTTCAAGGAGATTGGATACGTATAGATACGTATCTACCTACATACGCACGGTGCTATGCTATATCTTTGGTTTGGTCTTTGCCGCCTTCGCGCGGCCAAAAGGGTTCGCCGGCCATCGCCAGAGGGTATTAGGATTTTATGTAGATCTCATTTAGTGGTGGCACGATTGCACAATGTCCAAAATGGAATTCGAGGTCTCCAGGCTCCGGGCAATTTTGTTATGTACCGTATTGGGAGTAGATAAGTAGCTGTCCGATGATTATCGATGTGGTACCAAAAGATTCTTAGCCCAGCCCCCCCCATGCCCTCTCCCATGTGTGAGATTTCTCAAGAAGCAAGCGAGCGGCTAGCTGGTACGATACTGGTACGATATCGTACGATATCTTGGGTAAGATTGGGTATCGTATGGTATCATTATTTTTTATTTGTAGCCGTTAGCTGTTGATGCACGCTTGCCACGCACGCATGGCAACCATAAATACCAATAGCATGTCGGTGTGCATGGGGCAATAATAGCTACACCTTTCCTCGATATAAAAAGCGGCGCCAACTTCAATCATGTCGAACCTAAATAATGGACGAGACGGCGACATCGAAGCCTGCGCTTCCAACAAAAACTCCAGCGAAGATGGTAATATTGATACCAATAATCGATCCCGCGAACTGGAACAACACACCAACCAATTAATCTCCAACTACAAGAATTTTCTGTCAGATATGGATGATGCAGTGGAAGAATTTCAGTTGGATACGAATTCGAGCAATAGCGATAATAGCGACGATAGCGATAATGACTATGATCCTAATCGCCTCAATAATTTGGCACCTATTCCAGAAGATGCATCGTCGCATAATTCATCCTCTGCATGGCGAAACTATGGCTATCACGAGGATCATCGAAAGAAGCAATCTTATCGATATAGAGGCATCATTGACTGTGGGGATTATAGAGGTTGTGCGTTAATATGCGTTTGTGTGATAATTGTCGCTTTGACAACATTTGTTTCTTTGACGGGGAAACATCCGAAGGAGCCGCCTGCTTCGAAATTAACGGAGGATTATTTGGAAGCATTATCCAAACAAAATATGGAAGATTCCTATAAGTCTGTAGATCATGTGATGAATCCAATTTGGTATGATAGATCGAAGGTAAGGGAGATTCTATGAAGCTCACTGTTTTACGCCCAACAGAATAATTTGATAGATTATGTGAAACTTGGAGAAACCTATCTCCCCCAAAGTACTACATCTCATATATAAATGTTCTGACTTTTGTATTCATAGGGATGGGATGGGAAGACCCACGCCCAAGCAATTCAATTCTGCTCCTCCATAAACGAGAGACAATTATGCCCATATTCAGCATACTGTCCACTTGGAAAGGGGAAACCACCCATGGGTGGAGTAAAAAAGAATGAACCACATGGAATTAGTTGGGCTCCCATCATTCATCCTGAAAATGAATGGGTTGAAGTTGGCAGTAATAATAAGAATGAAATCTGTGAGGTATACAGTGACCTGCATGGACCGTGGGGAGAGCCGCCCGATGGTGAAGATGGCGTAGGCGTGCTCCTAGAAGTGATTACTCGACATGTAGCCTGTTGTCTGAAATCATCCGATGAGGTTACTCCTACAGATGTTGGTTACCCCAGTGATATATACGACCGTCCTCCAACCATAGAAGAAGATGATCTATCGAACCATCCAAAAGTACTTGATTACAAATCCAAAGAAAACCTCATCGATATCATGTTCCAACCGCTTTGGTTCAGTGATGCAAATGGATGGGCCGGTACATCCTACGATGATGGAGTGTCGTTCTGCAGAAGCATGTCAGGATCTAGATCGGTATGTCCATATGAAGCATATTGTCCTGGAGGTCCAGGGATGCCGCCTTTTCAATCTGTTCAGGGTAATACAGAAGAGGCAGAATGGTGGGCACCGGTATGGGATGACGAGCAGTTGTGGGTGGGTGTTGGGCCAATGAACACTTGTATAGAGAAAGGGGTATTGGACGACGTAGTGGATAAGCCCAGAGTGAGGTATGTATTGTGTTGCCATGATAGCGAGGATGAACAGAATGACAATCCTTCGGGTCAAGCTCAAGGTGGTGAGGCTGCTGCTTCGATATCATCATGGAGTGTTTCCAATAGTGAAAGCACCGGTGGCAGTTCAAAAGGAGGCCTAACCATTGGATCTATACAAACAAATGTTGCTGCGGTGGCGCCTCAAAACGCACCTGCTGATACAGAATCAAATGATCCATTGATACTTACCAAAGCAGAGCGAGCCGTACTAGAGTACATGCACCCCCTATGGTATGGCCGCAAAGATGGATACGCAGGAGCAACCCACGGGGAAGCAGTCGACTTTTGCAAAAGCATTGGCGAGGACAGAGAACTATGCATGGGAGAAGCATACTGCCCAAATGGGTCTCCTGCACAAGGAGAAACTAATCCCCAGCCATTGTTCTTGGGAATGAATCCCTTCCCTAGGGAGCAGTGGGCACCCGTTGCTGCCAATGCCAATGCTTGGATATTGGTTGGGACTGTGGATGACGATCCTGCGAACACGTGTCAGTTGTACGAGACTATGAATGATGGAGCCCAGCCACTCTGGGGTCTGGATGGGTCTCAAGCGCAGATGAAGGAGCATGTGATGTGTTGCTTAATGCCATCTGAAGAAGGAGAAGAAGACCAAGCAGAATCATTTTCAGCCATAGATTCACCATCTGACTCCTCGCCAGCAGAGGTAGTTGAAAATTTAGCAGAAGACAGCTCAGCCAACGTTAACCGTGAGTGGTTTACTCGCGGAGATTGGAAGTTCCACACCTATGAAATGGCTCGAGAATATTGCAGTACGAAAATCAAAAATGGCTTCTTGTGCCCATACGAAGCCCTTTGTCCCAATGGCTCGTCTTTGCCACCATTCTCGCCACCATTGATGACTAGGGAAGAATGGGTAGCAATAGATGGTCTAAACACTTGGGTATTGGTGGGACAAGACCAGGACGAGAGTGAGGAGGATTCTAGTAGTAGATTATGCAAAACGCACACGGAACTGTATGGTCATCAGGCTACGTTCAGCAACGAAGACTATGAAGCGAAAACTGAGTTCATACTATGTTGTGGTCCTTTATGACGGGCACGAGAAACAGTTTGCTGAAGGCTTTTGTTTGATCTGATTGAAGAAGGACGAAAAGGAGATGTACTTTTGGGCAATGCTTAAAATAAACCCAAAGGCACATTTATTGCGTCACGTGATCCCGGCTGTCTGGTTAGAGTCAATTTGCATACAGCAGGCCATCCTGTTGAGAGTAGCGCGGCCGTTCAATGCTAATTGACATATTCTTTCCATGGAAAAGACTCTGGCTCCAACCAACACGTGCTGCCATCCTTGAACGTTACGGATTGACTCAATTGAATGAAGTCGACTTCACGCAATCTCTAAGATACACTCTAGCGACAAAACACCTCTCTATTCCTTTCAAATGTTTCCGCCGGTTATATCCATGAGGAGGCTTTCAAAATATGAACGTCCAATTTGGACATTCATTTTTATCCAAGGCCCCCCAATGACCATTCTGATGGCCTAGAGTGGTCTATTTGGGTCTAATTAGGGTGGTATGACCTTTGGATGGTCCAAAACGGTCACTTCTAGCCTTCAGGAGGCTCTTTTCAATTTTACTAGGTGAATTTACTAGTAAAAAAATGAAATTTTCAGTTTCTCCATGTGCTGACTTGGTAATTGGTCCGAACATCCCAAATACTTCCTAGAGTAGTCAATTAGGGTGTTATTAACCATGTATGCCACTTGGATCAAGATTTT
>JALLAU010000533.1:0-14430 GCA_036939495.1 Thalassiosira hispida
AAGACACCTAATTACTGAATTCCTACGTAAACGACAACTGTTTTTGGCGTAACTACATGTACGATATCTAGACAACATCATGTACTCACCGGAAGTTCTCCTTGGGGTACAGATGTCGTACCCATTTATTCATTCAGACAGCTAGCGGGACTCTCTGTATCGTTGTTTAGTCGTCTTTGTACGATATCAAAAGGAAGGCTATTTTAGTTTTTCCTGAGAGGGAGATACAGTAAATGAGCTAAGGTATCGTAAACCATTCCGTCATCTTATTTGGCAGTTGAGAGGAATCTACCTAGCTAGGTCAGCTTCAATATCGTAAACCGTTCCGTCATCTTATTTGGCAGTTGAGAGGAATCTTCGTACCTAGCTAGCTAGATTAGCCTCAATCACGTTCTTTAGTGAGTATCTATCCTACATACCTACCTACATACCGCCCGGAGGCGGGGGTGCGAACCCTTCGCGCGAGCTGCTTGCGCGCGCTGCACGAATTGATCCGAAGAGAAGGAGTCACTTTCTTGGGGCATACATACATACAGTGGTATGAACTACCAGAGGTACACCTACCTACCGCGGCGCTTTCCAGCCACTATGCCACTATGGACCGTTATGGGTGGTTCTTGTTTTGGTGCATTAACATGATCTCAACCTGTCTAGATTACTGTGTGGTTTCATACCATAGTTGTTCCCCTACCATAACAGCCAGCAGGAAACAAAAGCTACACTATTTATTACACAGTCATCATGAGTTCCACAGCACCGAAGATCAAGCCGAAGACGGCAGACCACAGTCGTCGTCCCTACAATCGCTATAACATCTACTTCATCCTCGAACGAGAGAACCTCATCCTCGACAAAGGTGGCTCGACCAAATGGTCCACAGCGACGGAATCGGGAGAACCACAATTGATCCGAAATGGATACGAGAATTTGAACCTTCCGCCTCTTCCGTCAAGATTTGTCCATCTCGTCGTGCCTCGGGGCTGGTATGTTCCAGGACAGAAAAAGAAGAGACCGCATAGGAAGACGCATGGCGTGGCATCGTTTCGAGAAATAGCTCAGGCTATTGCAACTAGCTGGAAGATCATCGATGATGAAACGCTGAAGTGGTGCATGGCAGTCGAAAGGGTTAGTTCTTTTCCTGTTCCTAAGTGATACGTCACACATGTCCTTCATCTATCTGATCTGTTCTTATGTCACACAACTTGCAAACATTATTCATCGTTATTTCAGATACTCAAGAAGAGACATGTAGAATTGACAACGGCAGCCAAGACTGCGAATAGCGTCGAGTCCAAGTCACCCGAAACCGAAAAAAAGAGCATTGCAAAGCCAGTCGAAGGGAAGCAAGAAGCACCCATCAGCATGGCTGCTCCAGCGCACCACGTGGAAGAATCACCAAACATGCCGGGTGTGTACACTTCTTTTCCATCGGCGAACCAACTCCATATGCAAGAAGCATTAGAAATCGCTAACATGGTGATCAAAGATTTCAGGCAGCAGCCCTTTGCAACAGAGAACAGAGATTTCTGCTGGGAGCCGAGCAATGATTCTTTTGATCCCCTCATTGAGTTTTACAACATGACTAAGGATGCACCTATCTAGTGGGAGAAATATGCCGATTCAATACAATATTTTTCCATTGAGTTGGAATATACTTGTCTGAGTATTGAGACACCTAGTTTGACTTCGATCTCACGCCTGACGAATAAATGTGAAGGACCAAACATAAAAGATCAATAAGATGACAACATTCACTAGGGAACAGGAAAAGGAGTGCAAACATGTCATTTAATACTATTAAGCATATCAAGGCGTAGCCATTTAGGCTAACTAGTCATCACTGTCATCCACCTTTCTCTTCTTGGAGGCTTGTTCATCGTTGCCATCAGCATCATTATTTGATCTCTTCTTTGAGGTTTCTAATTCTGCTTCCTCGTCGCTGCTGGAGTCCCCAAAGAGATCCTTTTCAGTCCCCTTCTGGGCCGACTCGCCCTCTGCAGCTGCTGGTTTCTCTGTTTTCTTCACGTCATCAGCCGCATCGCCTTCGTCGTCCTCGTCATCGGAATCATCAAACAGGGCTGAAGCATTATTTGGTTCCACTTCCGTATCGAAAATACCGGCTTCGTCGTCGACACCTCCTGGAGGTGCATCTCCCTTGACGCCCTTCTTCTTCTTAGGGGTCGATTCCTTCTTCGTGGCAGCCTCGGCCTGCTTCCATCCATCGACAAGATTGTTAACTCGTGCCATCTTCCTTTTCGCTCTTTGTTCACTTTCCTCCAGATCTTGGGCTTCCTTCTCTTTTTGTAACGAGGCAGCGAGGGCCCTCTGTTTCTCATTGGCTTCCGCCTCCAGGCGCTGAAAGTTTCGCAGGGTCCCGGCATCCTGCTCCTTCTTGAGCTCTTCCTTGAGATGGGACTTGGCACTATCAATGTTATGCTTGCACTGGTTGCATACGCCAGATAACATTCCCTTGGAAATTGCAACCTTTCGTCCTTCCTCTTTCCACTGAAGCATAGTCTGAAGAATTGGCAGACTCTCCTCCAAGCCGTCCAAGGCTTCCTTGACCTCATGGGCCGTCCTACGGATGTTCCTATTCACCTTCTGAAGCACACAGTTAGCCGCTTGGAGTTTTGCTAGGCACCAATTGTATCGGAGGACGACATTTTCTCTCTTGCTCTTCTTCATGGCCAATTCAATGTACTCAATGCATTTTTTGTACCTTTCGTCGGCAGGGGCTGCCTTGACGTCGTTGGATGACTCAGTCTGTCTCGCCCAATCGAAGTAGGCAAAGGCAATGTAGAGCAAAACCTCAGCCTCGTCATCCTCTTGACTCTTACTCGTAGTCTGTGCTCCGGAGCTGCGAGTGCGATGCATGTAGCTCTGATACATCTGCAGGGCTTCGGGGTGTTTCTTCTGAGCTAGGTATATGTGACCGAGGTTCAAGAGCGAGTCAGAAATGGTATCACCAGAAACTTCCCTCACTCGATTAAAGATTTCTTTCGCCTTGAACAATTCACCCTTCTCGGCAAGGACTGTACCCAGCCCATTAGCTGCGTATGCATTGGCCTTGTCCTTTTGAAGAATTCGACGGTAGAAATCTGCAGCATGTTGCAAGTGCTTGGAATACTTCTTTGGAGTGTTCAAGTTATTGAAGTAAATATTTCCAAGGCTGAGCATAGAGTACGCTTCCACCTTGGGCACTTTCTGTTGAAGGAGCTGGTCAAATACGTTTTGTGCGGGTGCCCAATCACACAGAGATAAATGAAGGTTTCCAACCAAGGTAAGGACCTCCGGATTTCCTGGAGCTACTGCGACAGCCATTTTGAGCCACTCGGAACAATCTTTCAACGAGCCGCAATCCCTGGCAATGCAAGCAAGGCGCAAGTAGCTATTGACATATGATGGATGATGTTTGAGAATTGCCTTGTGCAGCTCCACCGCTGGGACGATGCGTCCGGACGACTCATGAAGCCTCGCGAGATTGAAGACAATACTGATCGAGGATGGATTTTGAAGCCTACCATTGCTCCGTTTCACTAACACTTTGCTTTCTGGAGTCTCAAGATCCAAACTATCCTTCACAACAAGATGGAACACACCATCATCACCCGTTGAAATATCTTTAATCGTTGATTCAATGTCCCCCTCGAGTGAGATGTCATCTCCAACCTTAACTCCAAGAGACTCCATGTCAGTTTGTGAAGTTATCACTATCAATTTCGTCTTATCGTCACCCTCAGCAGCTTTGACACGAACGTCTGCGTCTACATACTGCCAAAACAAATTGTTCTCCGTATGCCGCACAAACGTACCATCTCCACTCTCGTCAGTCTTGCCTGGCCCTTCGGGATTTTCCGCCTCCACAGATTTTAACGCCTTTCCGTACATTTCCAATGCCTCGGCATACTGCTTCGTCTCATGACACAACACCCCCATGTTCGTCAATACATCCGCGGGGACAACCTTCGACTGTGCCTCGAGCAACCGCACCGCTTTGCGATACCTATCCAGCGACAGGGGATAATCGCTCTCATGCTGCTGCAATGCCAATGCCTCGATGAGGACCAGGTCGGCATTGAACGGGTCCAAATCGATCGCCTTTTTCAGGTATACGAATGCCTCCCTCCTATCCTTTCCAGCCTTAACCTCCAACAATCCCAACGCTGCTAGTGCATCCGTCGCATTGGAACACGTTCCCAACAACAACCGAAGGTGAGCCGCTGCTTCATCGTAGGCTTCATCCCAAATCAGAGTCTGGGCCAATCCGAATCGCGCCGGACTCAATTCCGGAGAGAGCATGCAAGCCTTGTCGTAGAATTTATTCGCCTGCTCCATCTCGCCACGGGCGTGGAAGACTCGTGCCAGCATGTAGAGGGATTCGGCCTGCACTTCTGGCATGTTGGTGGAGTTATACGCACCCTTGGCTAGGGATAAGACGCGATCGTAATCCTTCTTCCAAATCTTTAGATTCGCTGTATAGAAAATGATATGGGTAGTATGATACGAGTGAGTTGAAAACACATGTACAACAAAAAGTCATGATCAATCTGCACATCACGTATGCAACAGATGAACTCACAAGCAGAGTCAAACTTCCAACTGTCCTTAATCTTGAACGTATTCTCATCCCCATCGCCTTCCTCATCATCTACAACCACGAGCGTCTCAAACTCATGACCGATCCGAATCCGATCTCCCCCCTCCAAGCTACTCGCCATATTCCCTTTCACGACATTCGATCCCCTCTCCACTGACACCATCCCCGGCACGGGAGTCCATTTCCAAAAGTAATGATTCGCCAAATGATTCTGCACCATGGCATTGGTATGATCCACCAAATTCGCCATGGATATCATTTTAATCACATTTTCGGCCTTTGCTCGATATTCGCGTGGGTCGAGCACGTCGGGATCCAACGACCCCATTTCCAGCACGGCAATTCCGACGAGCGCCTCGACATTTTCGGGATCCATATCGTGTGCTCTGCGGAAGGCCGCCTTGGCACGATCGATTTGACCGAGGCGGTAGCATGCCATGCCGAACCCCACGCGGGTGGCGGCGCCGGATTGTTTGGGATACTTTTTCATGGCGCGGCCGTACAATTCCTGGGCGCCGGCGTAATCCTTTTCGAGGTACTTCACTGCCGCCATGCCGATTAGTGCGGGTAGAATTTCTCCGCATTCGCGTAGAGTCAAGTTCTCGAAGAAGAATCGCGCCTGGTCCAATCTATTCTGGGCGAGGTTTAGCATACCGCGTCCTATCCACGTCATGGGATTGACCTGGTTGATGTTATCGGCCTTGGTGAACCGTGCATCCGCCAAGGCGCGTAGTTCCTCCTTTTGATCAATGTCTCGCTTCTCGGCAGCCTTTGACGATTCTAATAAATTGTCCAATAAGCTCATAATACCCGAGGTGCCCTCGGAGCCTCCATCGGTGATGGGTTGATTGGCCTGCGCTAACGCCGCAATGCCCGCGGATGCCAAGACGCGTAACCTATCATTCGTGTTACTTCCGCTCATGACATCATCGCTGTCCACTGCCGCATTTAGTAATTCACATCCCTCTTTTTCGCGTTTGCCAGCCTTCATGTAAAGCAAGGATGCATCACACCATGTCTTTAACGGTGTGCGTTCATCGCGAAGGACGGTGGAGAGGGTGGTCGGTCGGATGGTGGACATTTCCTCTGGAAATATTTCAATGAAGAGACCACTGCTGCTATTATCACCCTTGCCACCACCATTGCTGCTGTAATTATTGCCATTGTAGGAGGTGGTTACGGGGATTATTAGGGAAGCACTATCGTCGGTAGCATCAGTAGCATCTGCCGCACCGCCATCAGCATTTTTGCTGGCGGTAAATGGCGCCTCTCCTTCCTGAGCACTGCTCGGGGGGAGATCCTCCTCGGATGTTACTGGATCGGACATCTCTTTAATGCTTTCTATTCTACACGAATGCTGTTTGGGTTGTTGACCCATGATCAGATTTTGTCACGTGATTATATGTCACGTGTGGTTGTCGTGAACTTCTTGTTGATGATAGTAAGTATCGATAAGTCACGTGATTATTCTTCATCACAACATCTACCACAGTAGAAAATCTTGCTGTTTCCCAGAGTCATTGTGAGATACTTTAATTTGCTCGGTAGGTCTAAGAACCTCGCGCTCATTCAAAATCAACAGCTAGCCGTCCGGTCTGCAAAGATTATCCGGATAAGAAAAAGAAGTCTGCGCTAGCTTTTGCTGGGTACAGCAAAGTGAGATGAGATACAACTTTTTCAGGCTCATGTCAGTAGACATTTTATCTGTGGTACTTGAGCAAGATAGGTGTACCTATTGTGGTTCAAGAAGGCATGATGACAAAGTTTGAGGGTCTCCATATCTACCCTAAAGATCTTACGAGCGCCAGGAAATGACATGCCAGCGTGATCATTCTTAAGTGTGGCCCACACGATTTGGCACCGAGCATTTTGTAGCTTGTAGCCTCTTGTAGCCACCACGGTGAAAGGCTTGCAAGTCATTGTAAACGGCGAGAGTATGGCTTGTGACGGGATTGGGAACAAGCTTCTCAGTCAGCTTATAATCATTGTGGCTTGCAGCAATTTTACTATGATGTCACCATTCATGATAAAGGGGTTGTGTGCACCCCATAGGCAGGTATGGTATGTGACGATTGCGCTTGCTATGCCCTTGACAATAATATGATTGGTTCCCTCAAGAAGAGAAACATAATCACCAACTTGAACATTCCTGGGAAGAATAAGCTCGCCGCTCTTCTCTCCCCAAGAGCAAAGGTGATGGTGTGGCTTGCCTTTGATGCCAAATCCTTGATATCTCAAAGTATGAGAGTCCGCTCTCGAAATGAACTGTGGCGTCAGATGGGAAGCAAAGTTCATCATAATATTATGCTTCGGGGTATTTCTTCTTGGGGATCTTTTGCACTGAGGAGCCCAGACTTCGTCAACATTGTACTCATCACTCCTGCCTGGTCTTACATTTCGATCAATTCATTGCGACTATTAGCACAGCTGTTTACAAAGGCCTGCATGTTATTTATTGGTTCATCAACACAAGGGAATGATGCACCAATATTATTTATTGAAGTGGAGCTGGATGTATCTTCAACAGTCTCCAACTCAAGAAGCCCTCGTTTCACACAACAATGGCAATAGGGATAATTGACAGATTAGTTTCCCATCTTCCGAGATGTGTCGCAAAAATTGCAATTTTACATATCCACACACATACAAATTTGGTGTATCTCAAAGATTAGATGATTACTTAACTACATGTCTATCACCTGGTGAGACAACCATACCTCAATCCTATAGAGAGGGTGGCAAGACTGGCATTGTCCAGCCAACTTGTACATTTGTTCGATTCAATTAACTCTTTTCCTCGTGTGAGAAAGGGTGGCTGAGATCGAAGCAGTTGACAGTGTGAAGCAGCGTTCCAGGAGCGACCACAGCCAACTAGTCTATTCAATTCAGTGCTCAGTTGTCTGACGCACAAAGATTTACCAATGGACATTGAAAGAATAGTCCTAGAATGATTTAGAAGTAAGCGCCTCCAACCCATTCGTTGATGGTGTCGATCATACTTTGTCCCTGAACAAAGGAGTAACAAACGCAAGTAATAAGTCCCATCATGGCCATACGTCCGTTCATAAGCTCAGCATGGGGGGTGACTCCTGACAAGCTCATATCGGGCATAAGTCCTCCAAGCTTGGAGTTTCTCTCCATTTGCCATTCGTACATAGGGTGGTTAGGGTCAAGGAGGAGGGTATCAGACATGGGAAGGGGGGCAATGGTGGCGGCAATTCCAACAAAGAAGGCGTGGACGTTGGCAATAAGGATGATGGCACGCTCATTGCTGATAGTGTCCTTTCCCTTCTCTAATCCATCGGAGATGGTGGCAAGAGTGCCCCATTCCTTAAGGTTGAGCATCTTATCGGCATCGGGGAAGTCGTTGTGTCCCTGGTGGTAGGCACAGGCGCACATGACAACCCAGCCGAACATGGCGTGACGGCCGTTCCAGATCTCGGCCTGGACGGAAGGTCCCCATCCCCACTTGGCGAATTGGGGGTATTCCTCGCTCCAGTCCGTCATGGCATCGTCGAAGACAGTGCTAGCGACGCTGGTGGTGCTCACCCTGAAATAGGAGATGGAAAAAGGGGGTCAGACGCAAGCAAAACACAGTGTCGGTACCACATCTTCTTTCACAAACCACATCACCACATCTTTCAAACACCACTCTCAAGGATACACCAGAAGCCGAACACAGTTATCTCACCTGGAAACAGCAGGGGTCGAGGGAGCAAACGCCGAAACGGAGCTAGCGGTAAGGGCAAGAGCAGCGAGGGTACGAAGGGGCGCCATGGTGAGATTTTTTGTAGGAATTTTGATGTGCCGTTCATTCCGGTTGTTGCGGTGCGGTGGTGACGTTTCAAGTTGCAGTTGGAAGATCGGCCACTGTAGGACGTAGTGAGATATCTTTTGAAACGACCGATTTCTAGAAGAATGCACATTTAACCGGGTTCTATAGTTCTCAAAAGGAGGGAGGGGGGGCGAAAGACAGACCTCACTTTCGCCTCTGAAAATGAAAATGGCGCCCCCAAATAAGATGAAGTTCAAACCACAAACAACTACGAAGCAATAAGAGAACGATTGAAGACAGATTAGATGATTGAATACCATGCTTGGGCGTGGCAACTTCATTCCTTTTGTCTTGGCGTTTCAAACATACCCTGTACTGGCATTTAGCAGGGCATCTCACGTTGCAGCAGAAAATTTCCAACGCAGATCAACCAGTAGTATTGCAGAGATCTGTAACAATCAAGTCGATATTTCTCTCTCGGACATTGAAGGAAAAATGACTGAACAACAACTTTTTGGGAGGTTCAAAATATCGCCCAATCAGATATTCCACAGAACGGGACATTGCTTTGCAATGGTCAACCTGAGACCTTTGGTTCCTGGACATGTGTTGATCTGCTCAACTCGTGTTACGCCATTACTATCTGATTTAGAAGAGGATGAATATGAAGATCTCTGGAGAACAGTGCGAGTAGCGCAAAATGTTTTGAAGCAACAATACAAATGTGATGCATTTAATGTGTCAGTACAGGATGGAACAGGTGCTGGGCAATCCGTTCCACATGTTCATGTGCATATTTTACCACGGTATTGCGGAGACTTGGAACGCAATGACGATATATACGACAAGTTGGAAGCCTGGGCGCCCAGAGATGATATGTCACAGAAGAAAGCAAAGTTAGAAGTGCCAGAAGATAGTGAGAGACGAGATCGTACAGTTGAGGAGATGGCAGAGGAAGCAGCACTTTATCAGTCTCTGATCAATGTGCAATCTACCTAACAATTTTGCACAGTCAAAGCTATTGCGATTATTGCTAGTGAAAAGATTGCAATATAGATTTGGCTGTACATATCACTGTGTAGAAGCGCAGTGACTGGCACGCACATCATTGTAATTCACAGCAGATCTTCTTCTTCAGCAAATGTACTCATATTTGACTGATAAAGCGAGAGTGCCAATTTAGTTACATTTCTCATTGGGGATAGATAATTACTGTTTGGCTCTCTATCACACACACACCACAAAATCATGAGTAGCTTTTTGCAGGCAGCGCAATTAACCAAGAGGCCCACTGTTTAGGAAGATCTTCCACGGCGTTCATACATCTCAGGCACTTTCCAGCTGCGTAGTTTTCATACATGAGAGAAAGTGGTTCAACAGCGCCATCTTGTTCTTGAGTACACATAGGATAGAGACCCCAGCGCTGGTTCCTAAGTTGTTCTGTTCTTTTGTATTCTACTTCTGAGTAGAGGTGCGCACACGCCAATACCATTGGTATTAGGGAATAATCATTATTTTCCCCTCCCAACTCCTGATCTAAGTGAAAAGAACTGACTTCATCCCGATGCCGAGAGGACAATATGGAATAAACTTTTCTTTTCCTTTGATTGTTAGCCTTGTCGGTAATCCCAAGACCAATGCCATCGATACAGCAGGTATGATTGGAGTCAAAAGCAGAGTTCAGGGTTTCAGGATCAAAGAGAGTAGTGCAGTGCAATTTCTACTCCGCAAGAAGTGGACGTAGCACATCATAACCGTTCAACCTGTCCCCACAACAGTTCTTCAGGCGAATCAATTATTGCTCCAAAGGAACGAGAAGATTGACATTTTCATGTTTAGGGTTTAGTAAATTACCAATTACTTTGGTGGATTACCCATCCAATTCCAATTACCAAAAACATATCGGGTGAGTGAGGTAATTTAATCTCTGACCATGAATTGTCGAATTACAAAATGATATTTGCTAAACCCTAAAGGTGTTGGCGCCTACTCCTACAAAATTTCCCCACACCACACACAACATCATCATCATCTCATTTCTCTCCCATCACTACTTGACGGCGTTGTTGCTTTCAACATCAACATCAGATCAACATCCCACCACCACGTTCTGCTACTATCGAAATCGTTGCAAGAACCAACCAGCTACTATCAAAATCGTTGCAAGAACCAACCAATGGAGACCGAAGAGCAAGAGTGGATTGAAGCGCCAGATGGATGGGGTCCAGAAGATTCAGATGGGCGTCAAGATGACGACAATGGCGGTGGATTGCTAGACCTCTTTGGCAACGATGACCCTAGCGAATTCTTCACATTCCATATCAAAATCAATAAGAGCACCACCAAAACTATACGCCTAGATGGATTCAAATTGGACAGTAACGAAACGGATCGCTCTACAGGTGTCACTTTATGGCAAGCGGCACCAAGGCTGGCTGAGTACCTCCAAGATCATACCGTCATGTGCGAGGGAAAATCGGTTCTCGAGCTGGGAGCCGGCTTGGGTTTATGCGGGATTACAGCTTATTATTTAGGAGCAAAATCAGTGATTATGACAGATGGAGATACCAACACATTACAACAGTTGCGAGAAAATGTACGACAGAACTGTAGTGTTGGCGATGCAACAAAAACAGATTATGCAATTGACTGTCGACAATTATTTTGGGGATCACCACACATGGAGAAGTTTTTAGAGCATCATGGAAAGTATGATACAATATTGGGAGCAGATGTTATTTATAATTTGAATATGATCCAACCTCTATTGGATACCGTCGCGTGCTTCTTGAAACCAAATGGACGATTTGTTCTGAGTCGATACAACAAATGGGGCAATGTTGATGATGAAGTTATCATTGAAGCAGCCAAAATAAGGAGTTTGGGTTGCACTAAGCATTCAGAGGGTATATTTATTTTTCATTGGAATGAGGGCAATGGGGACAATAGTGCTGAAAATTAATGTCACGGCTCCTTGTTATTGTGGGAACTGACATTTGCCAGAGCTGAATTTCTCTCCTTTGCCGCAAGGCAAAGCACGACAGCTGGAGGTGCAAATGCAATATCTCACGGTCAAAGTTTTGTCGGGTAAAAGGCACTGTGTTTGTGATAATGCGAACCTGAATCAAGCTATAGTGGGACTCGTCGTTGGGAAGCTCGTGCCGATCGGTGGTTTACAGGCGAAACTTTAGTGGGCATGTGTTGAAAAACAAAGGACGATAACATTGTAATTCACATCAGGTAACTTTCAAACAGGATATCATTATTTTAAGAAAAGATGACTGGGTCAGAGACTCCGTAGAGAAATACATCTACCTCTAGAGTGTAGAGAAACACGATGCCACAAGTAGATGAACAGCAAGCTTAACCCAAGCAGATTATTTTGTCATCGGATAATCACAAGAGATCAGTACTAGATACAGCAAGTGAAATGGTGTCTTATTCTTTTTATTATTTATGTAATGATGTAACACTTGAGTGGCATGGTCCGATAATGTTCAAACAAATCCGAAAGAAACGAATTGAGACCCATTCAATGCATGTTTTGTCAATTTTCTCTTCTTGCAACCTATCGTAGATATGGACTACAATAGCCGATATTTTTGAGGTGTGGAATTATCTTCATTCTTCACAATAAACAACCCTTGCGACTTTCCAGCCACCACGCTCCTCAAAGCGCGAAGTGATATGATACGTATCCGTGCCACGAAAGAATGGGACAAGAGGAGGGTGGTGAAGCTTCTCTCGAGCCTCAAACTGGTCACCAAACTCAATGTAGAATGCCACTGCAGTTGGTGGTCGTCAAAGATGCATCTTTGGACTTGCGGTCGGGGTCAGAGCATGGGCATCCTTTACCAAAGAGCTTAGATCCATAGTAGTGTAAGCAGGCATCGAAGTTCTCATGCCAATCCTCTGTCTGTTCTCAAGTTGTGCATGTTATCTTCTCTTCTTGTGTGAATGTGTGGGCATAAAAGACAAAATTCGGTATCCTAGTGATCAACTCCGATATGTATCAACACACAGGAAATATGTACAAATATCGCTAAGATACCTCTTTTTTCCTCCAGACCCTGCATGAAACATCATGGATACCTGCAGGAACTGGTATGCATGTATCACTATAATTCTCAATGTGTGTGTGTGTATGCATGGGATATTGACTATACTTTTTGATTGGTTGGCGATCCTCCAGATCCTGCCCGCTTTTTTTCATTATTTTTGTTGGGTTGTGATGGATGTTGCATGCGGCTTGATCAGCTTGGTTGCCTACATGTCTTCAATTTGCCAAATGTAAGGGAGCGAGTGCGCAAGGAGTGATAATATTTGATAATAGCTGTGTGCAACAAATTGATGCTTGATTCATAGGACCCGACAACCGACCCAGCAACATCCCGGTTTGTGATCGACCTGCTACCTATCATTGTGTTGGATCTGGTTGGTTTAGGTCAATGATCGATGTTCGTTGACCGGCCAGTCGATCGATTTTATCTGTTTATTTCACATTACAGTAATACATCATAGTGGCAGCATCATTCATCGCGAGGAGGAGCAGTGGGCTGCATACCACATGGCTGCTGGATGGTAATTCGCAGAGGCATCATTATGTTGCCGGGAGGGTTTGATTCGTGTGGGTGGGAGGCGGACATAATATTCGTGGTGGGTCGGGCATCTTGGTCGGGCTGGTTGACCATATATGTCAGGGGGGGTACTGATGTCTCCATACGTTGTGCTGCACGGGCAGGGGATTTATTTGTGGAGGTGTTGGATGACTACACGCCGCGGGGTCTAAACTGTGCCATCCTTATTTTTCTCCCCCTCTGCAAGTTGCCAGGATGCGTGTTTCTTTCTTGTTTGGGTGGGGGGCATATATTTTACTATATTGTGGAGGTGGTGCGTACTATTACGTTTTGCGTCTTGCATCGGATGGGGGGAGTACATCCTTATTCGCTGAGGCTTTTTTGCCTGGGTTGATCCGTGTGAGGGGTGACATCACTGTGAGAATTACTTGGCACTGTGTGGTGTGACCATTGGATCATTTTTGTTGGCGGTCGGGGTAGTGGGAGATATATTCATGCAGACATCGGGTAACTTGACAGTGAGTGGGGGATTCATCTGTTCGATATGGCCATCTAATCTTGGGGAGAGAAATATTTGTCTCTGGTCTAAGATAGGGAATAGAAGAGAAAATATGTACACACCGTAGGTGTGTACTAAATGTGTGGCCATGTGTTCCTTTATTTGACCATGTGTTTCTTTCAACGAATGCAGCCGCAATTGATTTTTTAACTCATATTTTTCCACTACAAAATTATACTTGTGGATTCCTATATGTAGAAAGGTACAGGGCCCAACCCGTTGAAGATCTTTTCAAATCCATTCCAAGATCAAAGCCATCGCAATGGATTAAGCGGTCGCCGTCGGCTCCCTATAATGAGCCGAAGGCTCATTATGTATTACAAAGTTGCCTTCGGAAAAATCAAAATAGTAATGTTACCATGATGTGTGTGATCAAAGCAAAGCGGCAGAACTAGTAAGTAAATGGCATTTTGCGGCGGGGTGGGAGATCATCGGTATCATTCTCGGGACTGTGACTGTGACTGTGACTGGGGTATCCCACAACTAGCTCCGATTGGAGGCGTCCGTTATATTACGTTGGCACGAGGGTGAGTCGAGAAAGGTGGTAGAGATTGGTTAGTTGTATAGCGTGGGGGAGAGTGGATAAGGGAGTGCCGAGATAGGGGAGTGTGTGTGTCTCAATATGTATCGTGGTGGCGAGTGGATAGGGGAATGCCGAGATTGATTGAGCAAGATTGGTTAGGATGCCTGAGATGAGATTGGAGATTGGTTAGTAGAACATCCGTATTTGCAAGGTGTGAGTATTATTATAGTCATTTTGAATGACGTCACTTATACCTTGTTCCATCCTTTTCACTTCTCATTTTCTCACATGATATGTTTTGCCATAGATAGTATGAGCAAATGGACAGTTGTGAGGGGTCTTGATGATGATCAATTAAAATTTACATGTTAATGAAGCCCTGTTGGGCAACTATTTATC
>JALLAU010000534.1:0-14398 GCA_036939495.1 Thalassiosira hispida
GTTAGGGCATATTATGGTACATAGGGTACTTTTATCTAGTGTTACCGCCCATAGCAGCAACAACAGGACAGGGTTCTTTGTTCTTTTTAGCGAAGTCGTTCTCAGCAAAAGAATGTGTGGACAGAGGGCGCGCCAATCGGCGATTGATTAAATGAAATCCTAGAAGGGTCACTATTTTATCGCTATTTGGCGGGAAACATCATCCACTGCCCCCAAAAGCAAAAGCAAAAGCAAAAGCACGCGAACACCTCTAAAATCACAAAATCACCACCTCTTTCAAATCCAACGCCATGGTGCATGGGCTGCCGCGGATCATCCTCTACACAGCGCATAGTCTAAGCATCTGAATCCTTGAACAACTCCTACCACTCCTTTGGATTTATTGGCTACCTTCCGCTGTCGAGAATTCTTTTGAACATTTTATCATCATCTACGCATACAAGAACTAAAGTCATGCCTTCGATACAACATCATCATCACCCCGTATTGTTCTTACTCATTGTCGCCATATTCTTCAATGTTGGTATTTGTCAAGATGACGATACAAATCAACCTGTATTCAAACTGAACAATGATGTTTCGATACCGCTCATCGGAATGGGCATAGGGAATCTTGCTCACGAAAGTATTCCCCAAGTTGTAAACGCCCAAATTGGCGCGGGTGTTCAACTGATCGACACGGCCCACGCATCGAATAACGAGAGAATCTTAGGAGAGGCCATTGCCAGTTTTGACGCTAGCGGGGGGGCACGCAGTCACACTCGGGGAGGACACTCAGAGGATCTTGCACCTGTGCACGTTGTTACCAAAGTGTGGTATACTCATCTTGGATATGAGCGTACTAAAATCAGCGTACAGGAGTCTCTGCAAAATCTGAAATCGACAAATACACGTCAAATTTATGTTCATATGCTCCTCCATTGGCCCAGATGCAACGATGAGATTCCCTGGATGAATTGTGAAGAAGAGGAAAACAATTTGCCACAAGCTGTCAAAGACTCGGGACCCCCTCCTCATTTGAATAAAGAATCCGCCTTCCTACAGAGCTGGAAGGCTTTGGAAGTAAGTAATATTTGCCTTCGAAGCTACATCCCTAGCTCAATTCATCACCATAGCTGACTTAATTATATCTGCACATCCACTTGCTTGGAATACAGGATATGTACACGGAACATAAAAAGATCACGAAGTCAAGGAAAAGTGGAGAAGTTAATCCAATCATTGCCAGTATTGGTGTATCTAACTTTGAGTTGGAGGATATGAAGCAATTGCTCGCTAGTTCACGGATACCTCCCCAAATTTATCAAGGGAGTTCGTGGATGATATTTCACGATCCATACATGATGGATTTGCTTCGTGAGCATGCCATTTTCTTTCAGGCGTACGCTGTGATGAATGGGATTCTACAACGTAAAAACGATGCCCTGAATGCGTACAACATTCTGACGGACACAGCACATGAATTACTGACAAAGATTTATTCTGAAGACAAAAATGAAGTTATTACGGAAGCCACTGTGCTGCTTGCATACTTGATTCATTCCAATATTGGAATCATACCTCGAGCAGCTTCGTCATCTCACCAACTTGAAAATTCTCCAAAATCTCTCGCTGTGATTTTGCCATATTTGACATCATCTCACACCAAAAACCTTGAAATGGCCATAGATGCCCTAATGAAGGGGGAAGATTTGCACATTCCAATCTCCTTCATGAATGCTCTTAAAATCCCGATACAAATCCATTGGGTGAACCCTGATACTAATGAAGAGGTGCTCGTCTCAAATATCGTGCACCCGGGTAGTGTTGAGGTGCAGAGGAGCCACCCGGGACATAAGTTTGTGGCATATGACCCCGACAGATCGATAAGGAAAGAGTATTTAGTTGATGCAAGGTACGGAGACGAGCAGCAGTTCAAGGTCGAGCTGTAGTCATGTGTTTGGAATTCTTACTACCTGCGAAGAACATAAAACATGCTATGTGAAGGATTGATCGTATGCTTCTTTGCTCCTAACTGTCCACGCTACATACCCATGTAAGGCTGTAGTTTGAGAAGCACATATTTCACTAGGCGTCGTTTGGAATGGCACGATCACATCTATTAATTAGTAAATTAGCGCGTCTGCTCAAATACGCATTTTCGACACGGAATTGAGAGAATCATAATATAGCACTCATCTCTGCCATTACCTCCTCTAACGATTCCCACTCCTCCATTAAATTGGCTACAGATTCCTCTTCTTTGGTCTTTTTCTCTGTCATTTCCATCAGCTTATCAACATCCCTACCAAATTCTAACATTTGCTCATCGTACATTGCAATTTTCATTTCAGCCTTTTCAATTAATTCCTCAATGCGTGAAATCCTCTTGGGAGCATTGAATGCCAACTTTCTCTTCTGTTCCTGCTCTGCCTTTTGTTCTGGAGTTAATTCTGCCACTAGCGCATCACACTCATCACCTGATGTTGATGCAATGTCGTAACATGCCCAATCCCTCCCATCTAACCCACGCTCTTCTATCACCAAACCTCCATCCATAACTGTGCCCACGTGGGTAAATCCAACAGACTCGCAAAATGCGCGGTCATGTGATACAACAACTATTGCTCCATCTTTACCTCCCCGCCAGTTGCTCAAACTCTCTCCTAGTGCTTCGATACTGTTTTGTTAATGACAAAAGATAATGCATGCATAACGCTGAATGCGAACGAGAATTACGATGTGAAATATAAAGCTGCATTCTGCAAACATGAAACTTACCATTCAATATCCAAGTGATTGGAGGGCTTTCGACGAAGCAGGGTAAAGCAAAATGAGCTCAAATCTTGACTCCGACCAAATACCAACAAAACCCACAAGACTTACCTCGTCCAATAGAAGCAAGTTGCTCGCTTTCAAAGCAAACATAGACAGAGCGACTCTCGCTTTCTCTCCGCCAGATAGTTCTCCAATCTTCCTTAACGGCTTATCATCGCTCAAGCCCAGCCGGCCCATGACCCCACGAGCGTCTTGATTAGAAATGGTAATATCTCCATTCTCACCACGAGCGTAATCAGTAACGAGGTCCATCGCTCGAGCTGAAACATCAAGCTCTTGGGCCAAGTCTTGGGTGAACACTCCGAGACTGCAGTGTAGTTTGTTTTCGTCATATTTAGAATGAATCTGGCAAATAATATCGATAGAACATATCTACCCGACCCATAACACGAGAGAACTCACCGAAACATTTCATTTTCAATCCGCTTTCCAGTTAGAAGTGGCAATGTCCCCCGAAGTGCAGCCAATAAGGTAGACTTTCCTGATCACCAAGCATGATTTACAGCACAGTCCGCGTATTAGCCACAATGAAATATATATTCTGCTCATACAGTTCCCAAACAAGATGCAATAACAACTCACCAGCCCCATTCGGTCCTCGGAGAATCAGCTTCATACCACGATTCACAACCAAATCTATCCCCTGAAGAATCGGAGCCCCCTCCTCTCCATCATAACCTATATCAGCTCCCTTCAAAACCAATAATTCTTCGCCAATACCCTTCGGAGGATCCGGCAAGACCAAACTTGGCTTTCGTCTCTCTTGAGTCACCGCCATAGGAGGTGGGTCCAACTTTCCCTCCTTCCTCATCTTTTCAATCATTTTGACACGACTTTGGGCGCTGGATGCCTTCGTTGCCGATGCACCATATTTATCCACCCAATCCTGTAACCGTGCAGCCTCTTTCATATTGCGTTCATACTCTGCAATGGCGGTCTTGGCCCTAAAAACTTTTTCCTCCAAGTATTTGACGTAGCTGCACGATACGTATTGTATGAGCGTTTGGCCATTGATCTCGGCTATGGAATTTACGCTTTTGGTGAGTAATGCTACATCATGCGAAACTAACATTATCGAACCTTGGTAGTTGGATAGATAGGTGGCAAGCCAGTCGCGTGCGGAACTGTCAAGGTGGTTGGAAGGTTCATCAAGTAAGAGCAAATCTGGTTGAGACAGGAGAAGCCTCGCCAAGGCTATTCTCATTTGCCATCCGCCTGAAAAATCACTGCAGAGTCTATCCGAATCAGTTGGTTGAAACCCCAACCCCTTTAACACCTGATCCACATCCACATCCTGTGTCCAACCTCCCACATCTTCAAACCGAGACTGTGCCTTTGCCAAGTCATTCAATGTTTTCTCAGATGAATCGCCATTTGAAATTTGTTCTTCCATATTGTCCATTCGTAACCTCGCGTTGTTAATTTCCTCCATCTCCGAGGAAGCCTCCTCTCTCACAGTTTTGGTAGATCCGCTAACGGCAGTTTGTTTTAGGTACCCCACCTTCACCTTGCTGGCTACAAATGCATCTCCGTCATCTATTCGGACCGATCCCGTAATTGCCCCCAGTAGCGTACTTTTTCCGCAACCATTAGGTCCTACGATGCCCCATCGTTCTTTGGGATCGACACGAAAGTTTATTGATTTGAGTATTTGATCACCACCTCCTGTGTAGATGTTTAGGTCGGAAAGGAGGAGATTGGCACCCTTAGTCTCGCCCTTGGTTACTCCCAGAGATGATGTCGATGATGCTAAGCTCGTCCGCCTCAACCTAAATAATGGAGCGTTATCTCTGGAACTGGAAGGGCATGTTGGTGCATTTGTTGTGGCAGACGAATGCAGAACGGACGAAAATGATTCTGCTAATCGGATCAAGCCGCAGAATGCAACCAGAACTGGAACGAGCAACGATGATAAGTTGACCATTTTCTGAGCGAGGAAGGCGGCCGTCGGAAGGGGGTCGTTGCGAAAGAGTGGGCGGTGATTATGGGTGAATCTGGCGCTGGGCGAATGCTGAATGTTGAATTGCTGAAGTGTGGAAGTGGAAGTGGAAGAAGAAGGGGAAGATAGATAGATAAGGGTAGGGGAGGGAAAAGCGATGTGATGGGAGAGCGCGCCAAATATGTTTGCTTATTCTTGGTTTATCCCTAATCCCTACATACTATATCGTATCGTATCTACATTCTCCTACCTACTACTACTACCCTCTCTCTATTCTCGCTGAAGCCAGAGCAAGCCGAAAGCCGACGTGAGAAGATAAGAAGCTGGACAATCACTATCACTACGAGATTGTATCGAGCACTGCTGAATAGTACGCTTCTACTTCCCTCATCATCCGGTATAATGGGACTCCTTTCAATATTGAAAAAGGTTCGTACTTGGTCACGAATTTTGCGTTAGTCTGTGGCTGTGGGGCTGAAATGGCTGAGGCTCATTGTTAGCAATGCGCAGCTGTCGAATTATTTCACGTCGTCTCGCGTCATTCCTAACTTCCTACTTCGTACAGCTTAACACCATTCTATGTTTCGTGATGCTTTCACATTCGTTCAGGTAAAAGAGAAGGAGAAGGAAGTGCGCATTCTAATCCTTGGGCTCGACAATGCCGGCAAAACTACAATCCTACGCAAATTCTGCGGCGAGCCCATCGACACCATCGAACCCACGTTGGGATTCAACATCAAAACTCTAGAGCATAAAAACTACCAGCTGAATGTATGGGACGTGGGTGGTCAAAAGACTATCCGTGCCTATTGGCGAAATTACTTTGAACGTACCGACGGATTGATTTGGGTTGTCGATAGCGCCGACCAGGCACGGCTCGATATTTGCAAGAAGGAGCTGCGCAGTTTACTGGAGCAAGAAAAGTTGGCAGGTGCGAGCTTGTTGATTTTTTCCAATAAACAAGACGTGAGGGGAGCTTTGAATGCTGATGAAATCGCAGAGTCATTGGGGTTGAGAGAAGATTCGTCGTTTCAGAATCGGCATTGGTCTATACGTGGTTGTAGTGCAGTTAGTGGGGAGGGACTCGTGGAGGGTATAGATTGGATGGTCGAGGATATTGCCAGTCGAATATTCATGCTGGGTTAGTGTGATGAGGGATTCAGGAACTCTCTTCAAGCAGGGCACAATACTTACCATTTGGTGAGACTTCACAATTCACATCTCAGAAAGCTGAAAGAAACGATATCTTCAAGACCCATACATTTACATGATGTATAAATTTACAATTCAACTCATATCTCGATTACTACGAAAAGATTTATTCGCACCTTTCAGCCAGGTAGTCCAAAACACTCACAAAGCAAATTAATTGCATGATGAATTGTGACTACTGTCATACATCATCTGACCTTTCACATCTTGACGTGATGGAATCTGACAAAACCCAAAAGTTATGGTTTTGGACCTCTCGCACAGTGATTTTGACAGATGATAGATTTCAACAAGGGTGATTTCAACCCACTCCTTCCTACCTTTCTCTCGCGTCGTCACCATAAAAAAGAAGAGCCATGCCAGTTCAAACTAGAGTGGAACCCAAGATTAAGCAAGTGGAGCCGTCGTCAGGTTCTCCTACTCCATGTGACGGATGTGGGACGGCCACCGCAAAGCACATGATTGATACATGTGTTGTGACACCATCGGAAGACGAATTCAAAGCTCCTACCGTGGCTCGTACAAATCTATGTGGTACCTGTGTTTTGGGGCACGATGTTGCAGTCCTGAGAGATTCTGGCAGCTGGTGGTTCGGAGAGGTTAAGGAGTACGACAACAGCCAGCTCCATCCCTTCCTAATGTCATTCCTAAACGGCGACGAAGAATGGACAGAAATCAGCAAAACACCCTCCATTGATTACCTCAAGTTTGTTGGCATCAGTCAGCCTCAGCCTGAAGAGGTGCATTCATCGCCTCCTAATATGATGACCAAGGGCAGCATTGGATCTTTTTCGTCATCCTCATTTTCATCAGAGTCCTCCTTCAAATCTGGCAAGGAAGAGCATGCTTTTCCACTGTTCGACGACTCAAAGCTAATTCACCTTAATCAATCCTTTTCAAGCTTCGACGAGAGCGTCTACTCCGACGACGAAGGCAACATTGAAGTATCAAGCTCAAGGGTGTTGACCACGCAGCTGCTTAAAAATGATAATTGGATGGAGGTAGTGCAATCGATGATAAGTTTTCCCAAGCCATCTACCCCCAAAAGCAGCCGAATCAAGTCTGATGGTACCAATAAGGAGAAGAAGGAGAAGAAGAAGGCAAAGGTCAGAACACCAGTGATGTGGACTCCCGAAGAAGACAAACACCTCCAGAAGGTCGTCGACTCTTTCAACGAGAAAGATTTGCCGTTGAAGTGGCCATATATAGCTGATCAGGTTGGGAATAGAAATGGCAAGCAGTGCCGAGAGCGTTACATCAACCATGTTTCTCCAACACTCAAGAGCGATGTCTGGAGTCCAGAAGAGGATGCAACCGTTTTCGCGTCGTTCTTCAGGATCGGGAAGAAGTGGACAAAAATTGCGGCAATGCTGAGGGGACGGTCAGTTACTTGTTGTTTGCGTGACATTATACGAAGACTTTATTGGTATTTCTAATCCTGTGCTTTGCTCGATGTTCAAGGACCGACAATGGCACCAAGAATCGCTTCCATCATCTCAGGCGTAGGCTCAACAAGGATGTGTATCGCAAGGTTCAGAAGTACTCGAACATGATGTCTCAGTCTGACGCCGACGACGAGTCAATTCGTGGAGATTCGGCCGAGGCCATCGAGCATAAGACTCGCAAGGCGTTGGAAGTTTTCGCGGCAGAATCCAAGAAGAAGTCGTCATATTCTCATATCAAAGGCTACGTCTTCGGTCCCTACATTACTGTCACTGAAGAAGCCAAGATGTGCAAGAGGTGCGGTCTTTTCGTACCTTCAGAGCAAACTGGCAATGCAATCGTAAGTCTCTCATTTGCATTCAATACCAACTCGTTCAAGGTATCTTTCTGTATTCTATATTTCTCATCTTGGTTCCCCCAACAACTATTTACAGTGTACTATAACTGAGTGGTGTGAGGCATGCTCTAAGACACCGCCATATGTTGCTCACGAACTCCTCCGAGAATGCCATGAGCTGAGGAGGGATGATGATTCCGGCGTTTCTGGCGCTATTTGATCTGTGACTTCTGTAACAAGCCATCAAGTGGAAGGGAGAATTGTGTGTTCTGTATGTGTCAGTCAAGGTAGAATAGTGTCAAGGGAATCCAAAGTAAAATTGAAAGCTAATAGCATTCTTTATAAGGAATATGAGTTGAAAGCCCTAGTCCATATGTAAATCTTCATCAAGGATCTCCGCGCTTCCTCTCTTCCTCATTTTCTTGATTTGCTTCATTTTAGTTTTGCTGAGCCCAGCCAGCTTCATCTCTTGCTCCTCTCTCCACTCAACAAGGTTATCGGTGTTCCAAAGTTCCAACAGAAGCATTTTCTCGCGCTCTTCATCCGACACAGAAATCCAGGTCACCTCTCCAACTGCATTCCTAGTCAATCTCTCTCGCTCTTCACCACTTAGCTCCACGCCTCTTAGCCTCCTCAATCCATATTTTGCCCACCAAAGCATAGAACTCGCCAAATAATAAGGCCACTTGACCATCTTAACAACTAGCATGTCCTGCCACGTTGGCTTACGGAAACCGGCACCAAAATCATCAATTTCATTCACAAGCTCAACACATATAGGCCGTAATTCATCCCACTCCTTCTCCCTCTTCTCCCTGCCCGTCATTTTGGGACCCTTCTTTTTCTTCTCAACGCCCCCCGCACCATTTATCTCCTTCGCCCCACTCTCCTCCTTCTCTTTCTCCCTCTTCTCCGCCAAAATAGCCAATGCCTTCTCTCGAATTTGAATACTTTCCGTACTACCCCCCTCACGGGGGCTCAAGTCCTCCACGGCAGCCTTGACCAAATGATTGGCAATTTGTTGCCATTTGTTCTTCTGAGCGTAGTACGTTAAGGCACTCCCGGCAATGAGGAAGAGGATGGTGATTATGGAAGCGTCAGATTTGGGAACATAGGAATAGAGGACGGACGAGCCGTATTTTATGAAGTATTCATCGGGACGGTCACGGAAGTGGTCGTACTCGGCGCGTTTTTCTCTGTCGGTGAGGATTTCGTAGGCTTTGGCAATGGCCTACCATAGACATATAACGAAAACGATTTTGGTAAGAATTTTGATGACGGGGCAGATCCAAACATGCAAATGAACCATGACAAATACATTTGATAATATGCCACCTCAAGGCAAGGTGTACCATGTCGGGTAAAATTCAAGTGTACACGTGTTCAACTACTCACCACAAACTTCTCCCTGGCACCCTTGGCCTTATTCTTATCCGGATGCCATTTCCTACTCAAACCACGATAACTCTTCGTTATGTCCTTTAGCGACGGTGGAGCGCGACCCCAGGTCATGTGATCAAAGCCTAGTATTTTGTAACAATCATACTCGCCGCAGAATACTTTATTAGGGTCATAGAAACTTCCCCAATCATCCTCGTTGCCAGAGGGGGGATTTTTCTTAGGTTTGGGCGGTGACGATTCAGAGGTCTCGCCAGCCGATGTATCAGACGCACCAGTAGTAGTTGTCGTTGACGAATCGCCAGTGGCGTCTTCAGCAGCGGATTCAGCATTGGTCACATCTTCGAGAGCATACACAAGCGAGCATGAAAATGCGAAGGCGATAGTCAGCAAGATACATATGCACCAAATGCGCCGGCAGCAGCGCATCATTCTTGCGGAGCTAATGGGGCGGGTAGCGGCCATTAGAGAGTATCAGCAGTTTTAGAGGGCGGTAGAATAGGATGCGGGGCTGAATAGGGCGCTGCTACTATTATGCCATGGTCATAGGTCCTCTCCTTTTCCTTGTGGTTGAGCGTCGCCCGATTTCCGGAGTAGATACGGCCAGACTTCGAGAAATATCTAATGCACGTTCGCGTTAGTTGTTGGTGTATATTTGCGTACAATATCGCCTTTTGGCCCACAGCCCACATACACCCGCGCAGCCAACAGCCCGCCGCCAAAAGCCCACATCACAGCCCGCAGAAACTGAACAGCAGTGAAAAAAAATGCTGACGAGCGATCCCTTTACCCTTTACCTTTACTTTTGGATGGCTTCTCCCATAAAAACTCAGGCAACCTTTTCGATCTGCTTTGTGGGCGTCGCAAGTCTTCCTCAACTGCAACAATGGCAATGAGATCTCTTCTCATCATATCATCGCTACACCTCGGTGGGGCATTCATGGCGCCGACCGCACCGCAACATCCTTTGTCATGCCCGAGATCTTCTCTATCTGCCAAATCCATCTGCACATTCGACGAAAGTGACTTTGCCGGGAAACAGGGCGATTGGCCCTACTCGACCGCGGATTTGAACCGACTGGACAACTCCGACGACTCTGTATTTTACAACGAGCCACGTTTCGTAACGCATATTGACGACGGGGCCATTGCATCCCTCACCAAATTTTACCAACAAGAATTCACAGAATTGAATAAGGAATCATTGGACGTGTTGGATCTTTGCTCATCTTGGATAAGCCATTTGCCAGAAGAAGATGAGGGTATCACGTATGGAAAGGTGGTGGGTGTGGGCATGAATGAGAGAGAGTTGGCAAAGAACAAGCAACTTACTGATTTCGTGGTACAGGATCTCAACGAGGATCCCAACATGTCTCGGTTTGAAGACAACTCGTTTGATGTTATTTGCAACGTTGTATCTGTGGATTACTTGACAAAACCACTCGAAATGTTTCAGCAAATGAGTAGAATACTGCGTCCCGGCGGAATTTCACTGATGAGTTTTAGCAATCGATGTTTCCCCACTAAAGCCATTGCCATGTGGCTCCAGGCAGATGATATTGGAAGGCTAACTATCGTTGGATCTTACTATCACTATTCGGCCAAGTGGTCATCTATCGAGGCGCTGGACATTAAGGAAACGCAGCCAACTCCAAAACGGCCATCTGCTGGAGATATGATGAAGAATCCATCGTTGGGCCTTGCTTGGATGACCGCTGCTTCTGCAGTAGCAAAGAACAACCAGGGAGATCCAATGTTTGTTGTGAAGGGAATGAAGTAGATCTTCTATGTTGGTTACAATATCCGAGTCACTGTGGGATAGAATCTAGCTCTACAATATTACGAAAACCAATTATTGGGTAAGCGTACAGAAACACCAGATCACTTCCTTTGTACTCTTGTAGTGATATTACACTAGTAATCAATGTTTACATGTCAAGCTCTATTTACATGTCTACTGAATAACCTATTTTGTTCTTTGTTGCATATTCAAAGGCAGCTTGTGCAGAGATCAAGTCTTGTATTGCAGTCCCAACTGATTTGAAAAACGTGCAGTCGACTTCATTACTCTGGTCATCTCTTAATTTGCCAAATTCTATGCTCCCTACAAGTGCATCACCAAGCAGACCTGTGCAGTTGGATGGTAATGACCCACCTTCATGCTTCAGACAAGAGAGGTCGCCAACATCCAAAGCCTCTTTTGTATCTATCAATACTTCACAACGTTTCACTGCTGCTTCGTCTACTTCAGCCATAAGTGGTGTATAGGAACCAACACCATTGATGTGACAGCCCGGTTTTAGCCACTGTCCACTAAAGAGTGGTGTACTTGTATTTGTTGTGGTGGCAATAACATCCGCACTTTTCACAGCATGTTGTAATCCTTCCTTGTCTGAAAGCAGTGTCGTAGATATGTCTGATATTGGACTTTGTGTTCTCGAATATGGATTGGGCTGTTCATTCAATATCATCTCTTTTAGTTCCTCTGCTCTCCCAAGAGATCTATTCACAATCACCAGTTTGGTTACGTTTACAACATGTTGGATAGATTTGATGTGCAATTCTGCCTGAAGTCCTGCTCCAAATACCACCAAAGTCAATCCATCTGCATCTGTCATTTTGTTATGGTTGGATAGAGCCAGTTCGGTAGCCAAGGCACTTCCGGCAGCAGTCCTCGCCGCTGTCAAATACGTAGCTGCTACAATGGCAGATACCTCTCCAGTCTCAGCATTGACTAAAATCGTAGTAGCAGGAACAGTTGGCTTGTTAAATTTTCTAGGGTTGTTGGCTCGAATCGAAACGAGTTTCATCCCTATCAATATTATCTCATCATCTGCTTGTTGTGCTGGTGGGTAATATGCAGCAGGCTTGAAGAGTGACCAATCGGCTGGTGAGCTGGATGATGATGCATCAGTGCTAGCCGAGCTGCCAGCAGCACTATCGTATGGTAAACCAATCCGAGTCGGTACCCTGGCCCCGCCATCTTTATCTGTTCGTAGCGAAGCTAGCGCCTTGCGGTTGGCAGCGAGGGCCGCAGACACAGGAAACGATCGCCTTACATCGGCTTCAGAGAGGATGAGCATTCTGTTTGAGAGAGCTCTGGCTGTATGTCGGATCATGATGTTGTGCGATAGTTTCGAGGAGGGGGGGGGGGTTCGTTCGCGCTTTGTGTTGGTGTGGCTTAGTTGTCTTCGAGTTTCGGAGGAGTTCGGTTGGAATGAAAATGGCGGGAAAAAAGATCTCAAAGCGATCCAGAAGTGTGTGACGTCAGCGGTTGGACACCAACACCAAGAGCCGAGAGAAACCCCACCACTGCGCACTGCGCTGAAAAGCTAGCAGAAGTCTCCCTCAAAACCTCACAATACTTAATTAATACTGAGTCGCCCCCATAATAAGCAATCATGAGAAATTTATCATCCGTCTTGGCAATCACTGCCCTGTGCACCTCCTACACAACCCAGGCATTCGCCCCATCTAGCGGCGAATGCTCGGCCAGAACGCGAACTAATCTCTGCGCTAGTAGCCGACGGGACTTTCTCTCCACCAGCATCGCCACCGCCGCCACTGTCGCCACATCCACGCTAGTACTATTCCCCCTCCCAAGTGTGGCAGACGTTTCCGATGGCAATGCCCTGCCGAAGGAAGCCGCACAATTCCTCCGAGTGGTCAAGACTCGAGAACAGCTTAAGAGTGTTGCTAAGCGAGTGAAGGAACAACCCGACGAAATTGATAAGGCCGAATGGGATGAAATCGATAACTTTTTACGAACGGTATATTCCGCTGGAAATGATATGAAGGCGATCGCCAAGGGGATGTATGATCCTGCCAAAAAGACGAAGGCCGACGAGGATGTTAAGTTACTGCAAAATTATATTCAGGCAGCGCAGAAGCCGGTGAAAGAGAGGAATGCAGCTGGGTTTGGTTTGATTGCAGTGAAGCTAGATGGATTATTCGCGGACTTTTTTGACGCTTTGAGTGATGTTCCTCAAGATCTTTGAGTTGTTTTATTGGTATTCAGCTAACTTTTTTGGCCATGCGGCTTATTTGGGGGGACTAAAATTTCAATGATACTGACAACATTGTATCTATTGATTTGCTATGATGTATGAAATGCGGGTGGCAACATGAAACAGCGGCATCTGTCCGTGTGGCAGCACATTGAATTGATAAATGATAAAAGCTATCACAATTCTATCTCTATGGAGTGGTATGATTGAAGTGCTAATTCTCAAACAGCAAAATAGCAGCTGATAGATACCCAAGATGCCTTCCAACGATACACATGTGCCAATTGATTGTTCCAAAGATACTACCACATTTATCAATGATGCAGTCAATGCATGTTCGATTGTTATCTCGAATTTCCTGTACGGCAATTGAAATTGAGATTCATTACACCAAGAACCCCCCCCCCCCCCTACACCCGAACACGCTGTCATGATTCATCCGAGCTCTTCATAAAGAAATTCGGGTCAACTCTAGCCTTAGCCTCAAATCTTGACATCCATCGCTCAAAGATATTCTTTGGCACGACCATATGCCCCCCTCCAGCACTCCCCGTATCAAAGCTTTGCATAAAATTGAATAAATCCATTGCAATCTTCTTCGCCACATGTGTTGTTTTATCTGGCATCATACCCATATTTTGAATACTTTTCATCGGCTCGATTGAAACACCCAAGTTGATTGTAACTGTTGAAGTCGGAGAATTAATTGCCGTACAGAGAGTTTCATTTGTAGCCCACCCAGTCCGAAATACACCTGATGGTTTGTGGTTCGCTATGGCACCTACTAACTCGAATTCCGTAGTCGTCCCGGCGGAAAATGGCGTAGATGACATGGAACTTGATGAGGATATTGAAGCTATTTGCCAAAAGAGCATTGCACCATGGTCTGGGGGTAAGTTAATGCCTGGTAGTAAGAAAAATACTAATTCGCTTATCCCGGTCAGAGCCTGGCCACTTATCCCGGTCAGAGCCAAGCTGAATTTTGTACCCGATGGGTCGCTGGGGATGAAATCTGTACGGACGACGCCCCCGGGTATGAGTACGCCTAGGACTTGAGATGGTTGTTGTTGTGCTTGATTCATGGCGAGTCGCTGTAGGCTGTAGGTTGGTGTATACCTAAACAGGTTAATGTAAGAGGAGGTAGGTATCGTATGTAAGAAGACTTTTATTTGTGGGTGTCGCCGGTAACGAACCTGACTTAACGACATCGCGGAAAAACTCAGTGTCCAACGAGGGTATAAACCG
>JALLAU010000535.1:0-14390 GCA_036939495.1 Thalassiosira hispida
GGATGGCCGGGGGCCGAACCGAGGAGGCCATTCCATACACAATATTGTTCGTCGGAAATAGTTCCAACTGCATCAAGAGGGGCAAAGAAGGCCAGATCAGGTGCAATAAAGGAGTCCAAGTTTGTATTCAACATAACGTCAACATCGACATAAATGCCGCCTTCCTTGAAGAGAACCAGGTAACGAAAGAAATCAGCTTTGTATGCACCAGGTAAAAGAGCATCAAAGACTGACACAAAGCGTGAAGGATAGCTGGTTGTAATATACTGTCGCGCTGTATCATCAGTGTAAAATCTATACTCCCATCCAGAAGCTAGCCAAGTATTTTTAAGTCTAAGAAGCTGAGGGTGCTTCTCCATTGTAATTTCTTCAAAGTAAGTCTGGTGAATTATTCGAGGAATTCGATTGTGTCGTTCGGTTGTTGCAGCATGTATGCTCGTAGTAGTTGGCAAAGGAAGCCCAGTGACTTCGACATCAATTTTGACGGGTTCATTCTTTGTATTGTCTCCGTTGCAAATAGCATTGATAGCACAGTCACCGCAAGTAGAAGCGCAGATGGAAAATGATCCATGTTGGGCAGATTGAAGGCATCGATTGCAAAACCAGCCAGGCTCACAGGAGATACTTCGTAGCTTCATTTGAATTGATTCTTTTCTTCGTCGAGATGGTTTTATGTTGTTGGAGAGCTCACTGATTTTCACGGATATCCTGTTTGATTGGGTATGGGAGACTTCTTCTTCACTATCAGAAGAGGGATTCAATGTTGAAGAGGTGAAAATCAGGTGATGATTCTGTTTATTGTTGTTTTGGTTCGCATGCTCATTATTTAGATGCTTGGCAATATCCTCGGTGTTGGTAGAGTCAAGAATGGTAACCGACACTTGATTACAGCAATCTGGAAATGTATTCTCGCTCCTGGCTTGTGCAAAATCGCATGGGATAGTAGCGACCGCCCATACCGACCTAGTGCTGTTAGAGTGCCTGCTTTCTATTTCGGTGAGAAGTTTGTTGGCGAACGTTGAGTGAGGACTGAGTTCATTGTTGGCCTCATTGTAATGAGATATCCCGATAGTATGCTCAAATGGTGGTATACAAAGGGATGCTGGATGATTGGGAGGGAGGGCTGCAAATATGGTTGAAACATGGCTTACAATTGCAGACGTCTTTCTCAATTGATCAGCAGGGGTTGGGGAATTTGAAAACACGGCATAGCCCAGCTTTGAATTACAGGTACCTCCTCCCAGATTATTGTAGAGTTGATCTGATTTTGATGATCCCATCAAGGAGAAAATGGTATTGATGGAAGGACGAGATTGATCCAACGCAAGAGAGTTGCTCAACTGCATCCCACCTAGATGGTGTGCCACACATCTCAAGTCTGTATCAGTAGATATTTCATTATTGACTGCAACAATAACCTGACAATTTTTTATTGCCGTTGATAAAGGTATATTGATGTCAGAGTTGTGGATTGAAATAAAGTCAAGGTCTATTGATTCGGATCTGGCAATCCAATAGGGTGGTAACACCTGTTGCTCATGATGAGGTAGTAATTGCAACACTGTTCTAGAAATATCAACCACAGAGCTTTGATCGCTCGAACATTTCTCTTGCACATTGTTGGCAATTTGGATGGTAGATTTCAATGTTTGCACGCGTCGATTCTCCCGAAGGAGCATCTCTACAACAGCACAGTTTGGACGTGTTTTTATACTCGAACCCAAGGGGTGATACCACGGTTCCAAAAGTGCGCCCTCCATTTCTTTGTAAATTATAGGAATTTGAAGCTCTGATCGAAGCTGCTCTCTCCACATTATTATTGTTTTATATCTTGTATAATCTCGAACAAATTGATCCCACGTGTTTCCCATGTGACCACCCTTGATGGACCCCCGAGGCCCCAATTCAATAGTGACAATGAAATCGACCAACCATATGAAGAATACCCCGAAGATTACCAAGCAGATTGGATTGCTTCTCTTAACACGATATTTCAATCGTTTTATGAGACGGCGCGGCTGTGTAGGCCGGCACGAGGAAGCAGCAGGAGATGACGGCGCCGAAATCATTGTTGGCATTGAACGCCAGAACCAAGGCCAAGGTCGACGGCGCTTTCCTGTCACATTGCCGGTACTAGCTGTTCCTGACCCATTATATCGTCTAGGAGATTCATCGCTTGATCGTATACTGTTCAGGTTTGGTTCGCTCTTTCGCGCTGGCCTTCGGCTAATGGCCATTGTCATTGCTGCAAGTAAAAGGGTTCCTGTTGCTGTTGTTGTTTCTTGTTGTCGGTTGTCCGTTAGTTGTGTTGTCTTTTGTAAAGTCTGTGGATTTAGGGGACACGGGTGCTCCCCGCGAGGGCTTTCCCCCCGCCTTTACAGGGCATATTTACCCCGCCTTTATGTAGAGGGCATATTTACATGCCCTCTATCTTCTCCTCTTTCATTTCACTTCTCGTCTAGCTCGAATCCTCCTTGCTTCATCGCTCCGCCCCCTCTCCTCCCAACATCACAACGTATCGTACCTACTAATAGAGCTTGAGGGGAAAGCGTTTTTTTATTATTGACACAATCCTACCAACTAGCATCCATGGGCCATCATGGGCGCCTCTCAATCCACTAGATCATCATTATCTGTGCTTTCATCTTAAAGGCATAAGCGGTGGCTGAATAGAGCATAAAGCGGATAATCAGATCTCTTCGTTCTGCAACCTGCAACAACAATCATCATTAGCATTGTCATAGTTTTATTGTAATGGAGAAAAGTGGCCTTTTTCATCGCCCAATAATTCTACCCCATCATACATCGAATACCATGACAAACCATAGTAACTCACCACGGAGACGACATCCTATCAGGGCAAGCAATGGCAATGCTATTAGAACTTTGACTATTCTTGCAATGATAACAATATTCTTGGTTTTCGGAATCTTCGTGAAATTGCTACCTGCAAAGGTTTCATTGATAACTTCATCAAAAGCAGAAGCAGCATGTCTACATGGAAAAGAACAAGGATGGCATGGGGGTCATCCTGCAGAAGATAGACCGGGATCATGCTGGTGTGGAGGAGATGATTACTGTATGTGCACTCCTTCTTTGGCTATTGATATAGTGTTGTATTCAAAAACTGAAACAAAAGATGGATACAGTGTTTGGGCTGTAAGAAGATCGGATACTGGGCAGATGGCTACCATTGGAGGGTGAGCTGAGCCATTCATTGATGTTTTGATGCTACAGCCTTTGAGTGATCCTCACCATTTTTCTCTTCCAATGTCCTACTCTCACACCACTGGCGCGGCACACACAATGGCAAAAAAAAAGATTCGTTAATGTGGGCGAAACGACCGAAAGCGCTGTTTTACGTGAAGCAGAAGAAGAAACAGGTATCATCATCAGTACAGATCAGGCCAAGTCTGCAATGAAATTGATTGGAGTTTACTCAGATCCCCGCCGCGACAATAGACGCTCCATTGTTAGCATTGCATACGCGCTTGAATTCACTTCTGCCATGAAAACAAAAGATGGGACCAACATACCAAAAGCAGGAGATGATGCCAAGGATGTAATTGCAGTGCCACTGGATGAGATTGGGACCAAATACAAGGGAGATGATTGGTATGCCGACCACTTAACACTATTGCTGGATTTTAAGAAGCAATTGACTAAGGACAATTCTGTCATTAGAGAGGGCGAGCTTTACGAGGACGTTGCCCGCTCTACATGTTCATCTCTCTCATGAGTATTAGTTTTGGTGACAAACATTTGCTATGCCATGGCGAATAGTACTCATAAACCTAGCTGGAGTAATGGCATCAAATCCCCATATCACACCATTTGCAGTTACATCTTCAACGAAGTATCAACATAAAATGGAGACTATCCAGCATTTTGTCCTGCACCCTCAAAATAAACGGTTGTCGGCACCTGAGTTCTTGAATGATTTAGGCTTGACAACTTCTCCTACTTTGGCACTTCATATAACTTGACAACTTTTCCTACTTAGGCACTTCACATACTACTTGCCCACTGACTTCTTCCTCTTACTCAAGCAAAAGAGGATCAATATCTGATATTTTCATTCGTATCCCTGCCGACTCTGCACTATGAAGTGCAGCATTTATGCAAATCCTCAATCCTCACAGCTAGTCCATTTTCGAACGCTCTCCTTCGGGAGGAAAATCTTTTGCCATGACGTAGCGCCATTTATTAATTGCTCCTAACCAAAAATAAGCTGTCTTTGTGATAGGATGCTGAATTGATGCTACTTTTATAATGCCGTATATATCCTATCCACGAAGAATCAAATGTAAATAAGAAAGAGTTGATAGTAGTTTGACATGATGAGCACATCCTTTCTAAAATGAACAAACATTTTTTTCAACCAGAATGCTAAAACTTACCACTATTTCAACTTTGCACCCAGCCAACGCAGCTGCTTCTGCCTCCAAGGATGAACTTACTTTTGCCATTGCCTTCTGAAAGAATCCCTTTAGTTACATAAGAAAGGAGAAACATAAGAAATGATCGTGAAAGGTCAGTCGTGTTTAAGAATGCAGAATGCTCACCTGCGGCTTGTCCGGATGGTCATCTGGCAATTTTTCACTGAAAAAGTATTAATAATTGGTAAGAGGTAATAATTGACTAAGATGGGTGTGTTCTCACAACAATTATTCATAAGAGTTCAGTGACCCACGATTCAAATCATGCTCACCCTCTCAATACCCTCTTCAATTCTCGCTTCCCATCAAAGCTATCGTTAGTCGGGCATGTGCTGAACAAATAAAATCCTGCAGCTGGTGCCGCCAAAAATGTGGCCAGCCGACTGACTACAGCGAGGCATCGCCTACACAAGGATATGGGTACATGCACGAGCATAGGTACACGATAGAAGAGGACGTTAGAGGCTTCACTTGATCTTGATGACGAAGTTAAGCAGATTGATAAAGCATGGATTTCTGTTCCGAACTTACGCTGCTACGAATGTTCCAACTAACGCTAGACCGATTGTCACTAGCTCCGATGATGGCGGTTGTTCTGCCGCGGGGGTGGTCTCATTGTCGTTCTTCTTGGGGGCCATTGCGGTCGTCGTCGTAGCTGGGTTGTTGAAAGTTTGCTGTTGTTCTGTGGCGAAAAAGATTCCAATCTGTCATGTCGCCAAGATCTATAAATTGGCGATAATAATTCCTACGCGACTTCTACGGAATCTCACCGTCGACTGGGGGTCGAACCCCTGGGTCGACCCCAAACCCAAAATCCACAGATGAGGATCTCACAATCCATTGGCCATGGCATTGGAAATGGGCTGGGGAACGAAGGAACAAAATTAACACCAGTAACAGCGAGAAATTATGAGGCGTTCATCGTTGCCCAGCATTGTATTGCTTGCGTTGATTATCTCAGCCGCATTCCAATCTTCGGCGGATGCGTTCGCTCCTTCCCATAATGCTCGCCATCGACGACGGCAATGTTCTGCAACTCTTGCTCTTGCTGCACTTAGTAGCTCATCAAGAACATCAACATCGATACCTTCGAAGATCACCATCGAAGGGCCCCCTATTGCGACAAAGCCAGACTATGCATCTATCCATGGGCCTCTTGGACCGCTCGTGGACAGTCTTCTTATGAGCCTATTTCGTGTCAAACTATCAGAGCGGATCAATAGACCCAGCAACATCATCAACAACAACAATATCCGTACACCAGATTCTAAACTTGCACTAAATGACTTCATGGGGATAGTCGAACTCGCTTCAAGTATGAATTCACAATACAACAACCGAACACAAGTCCAAAATATGGCTCAAGATGTTCTGGTTTCGCTATTCCCTCCCTTCATTTTAGATCGCTATCCATCGTGGTTTGCAAAGCCGTTCCCTGAATTCAGCGCAAAAATGTGTGCTTGGGCGACCACGGTGGGTGGGACATGGCTCATGGGCGAATGTGAAGTGAATGATATTCCCGAAATGGACAATATTAGGGGTACAAATCAAGGAGTGCTGGTGAAACGATGTAGATTCCTAGAAGAATCACAATGTGCCTCGATATGTGTCAATTCATGCAAAATACCGACACAAAATTTCTTTCGCCAAAATATGGGGTTGGCTTTGACAATGACGCCGGATTATGAAACGGGGGAATGTCAATTTGCATTTGGGAAACTGCCTACCGAAGAAGAGGAGAGGGAGGCGAGAGAAACTCCTTGTTTGAATAGATGTCCTACAAGTGGTGGCATGAGAAGTTGGCACAATGACAAAGAGGGTAGTGGGAAGGAGCAATGGTTGGAGGACCTCGAGGAATTAGCCGAATTGAATGGGAGAAATGATGGCGTCTCAGTTAGTTCTAGTTGTGCTTTGATGGTGGATTGATGCAACAAAATACAATGGATGCATATCATATTCTTGTGACAGTAAAGTGGCATCAAGTCCCCTCTAGCGCTGCATGTCCCATTTTCTAGCTAGTTCTCGGTTCTTTCGCTAGATAGTTTTGATAAATGGTGGTTTGATAGGAGATATGACCGCATCGATCAAATGAATAAACAGAGGCTGTTGGAGACAGGACCTAAACACAGTCAAGCATGAAGGGGCATCATAACCTGTAGTATGGTATGCATATCAATGAGAGGGTTGATGAATGCAAACCTCATAAAGGAAGTCCTAAGGCATTCCACACCATTGAATGCCTTGGCCGAAAGGACTATGCTTAGGCGTAATTGATATTAGAGTTGAATTGATACTGATGATTAGTTTCCTTTACAGGTTTGCCTTCATCAACCCTCTCCTCGATATGCATAACACACTACAATTCTTATCAACAATAGGGTATAGAGCTATCTATATCGAGGTTTGTTTGAGACACACCTATCGTCCTTTTCTCCTTCTCTGTTTTCGCCTCTTCATTACTCCTCCACCGAACCCAACTTCTTGTGACGGGAATTTCACCAAAATGGCAGTCATATTATCAAGAGATCCCTTAACATAGCATTGATCCAATACTTCTTCGCATGCCAATGCAATGCTCTGTTCTCCTTCATTGAATATTTTGGATATCATTTCTGCACACTTTTCATTCGATGTTACATCCCAAATGCCATCACATGCAATGACAAGAAATTTATCCTGATTAGCAACTCTCGTTAGAACAATGAATTCTGGCACAGAACTAACCATTTGATTTTCTGGCTCCATGTAGGCATCGATTTCAACGTTGTCGTTATTTTGTTTGTCAGCTGCTGCATAAAGAACAGATTGCATATGCTTGAAATTAAAGTCTCCCAATCCTCTAGAAACAGCTAACCGCCCTTCAATGTTTCCGCTAATCACAACGCCACCAGCATTGCGGATTCGCAATTCTTCTAATTCATTATACGGTTTATGGTCATTGCTTAGGCATATGGGGTCGTTCTTATTGTCACCTCTTTGCAGTATGGCTCGAGAATCTCCCTTGAAAAAAGAGGTTTGTGCGAATGAATTGATGATGAATCATGAGAACTCTTAATCACGCAAGGAAATATCACATTCTACGATACACGCATAAATAACCTCAACAATAATCTACACACAATACAACAACAACAAAACAACACACCTCTCACCAAGTTTGCACAAATAATGTAATGAGGTGTCAAGATGATAATTATGGCAGTTGTCCCTGAATCAAATTCATCATATAATAATTCTTCATCTTCGTGTGACCTCTCCTTCCTTTGACTTTTCCTAGTTGTCATTTCTTTCAACATGTTTGCATCAAGTTCAATCATTGTTGATTTAATCGCATCCTCGAGAAGAAATCTCAACTGATGCTGACCAGCGTCATTATCATCTTTGGGAAAAGCTTGATTGTTCATGGAAGTAGTATATTCTGTTTTATTCCCTTTCTTTTTCCTTGCAGAGTTACTACTTTTTGGTTGTTGCTTATTGTGATCCGATAAGTATTTGTGACTGTACTCTACAAATGATGTTTGCCTACACAAAGTGGATACAAAATACATGGCAGCATAATTTGATGCAAATGATGTTCCGTGTCCATCAAATACCGCAAACAATGCATGATTTGGAAGAACGTCATGAGATATTATACTTTTGTTTTGAATAATGGCATTATCGTATTCGTATGCCCTGAGTTCTGATTCAACTGCATTTGCATCTTCTTGACTTTTTCGTCGTCCCCTCATGGATGAGACAGCGAAGTGAATAAGAACATCATTGCCCTCTTCCTTCTTTTGATTGAGTGTAGCTGCATGTGTTGTCTTGGCAGTCGGCGATTGCTGTTTGACAGAATCAGAATCTCTCATATTTGTACAGTAGAATTTTCATCCTTCATTATGGCTCATGATTCGCTCCCAGGCCTCGGAGAGAGGATAGAATGAGTCAATAGAGGATAGAACGGACGCAAGTTGCATAGGTAGGGTTTGGCTTCGGCTTATTCTGCTGATGGGTGCGTTTGGTTGCATTGCTGTTGCTACATAGTGCTAGGACTAGGACGATAGCCATAGGTATATCGTATCTACCGCCTATTAGTTGATTCTGTATTCTGTTGAGGGCCGGCGGTGTAAGATCGTAGATCGTAGACCTACCTACTGTACCTACCTAGCTGGTACCTTTCCCGCCACCCCAGTCTGTCTGGCCGGCCGGCCAAAGATCCAAGATAAAGATCAAGATTGAAGATTGAACTTGAAGTCAGCTGAAGTCTGCTGAAGTGTTGCTCGCTTGAAGTGAACAAACAAATCTTCTTCCTTTTACTTCCAGCTGGCGACACCATACGACCTCAACATAACACCGCTATCTATTGTACGATACAATACCTACAGCGACGACGTCTTCGGCATTTTAACCGCTTCACCCCCCCACTTCTTTCTTCTTCTAGTTTCACTCCGATCCGTGCCAATTGCAAATATCTATTCATCACATCTCAACATGATCGGATCTGCTCTCCTCTTGCCTCTACTCCTCAACGGCGTGGCCGCCTTCGCGCCAATGCCGTCGGGCATGCAAAGGTGTCAATCTGCGGCGACAAAGATGAATCAAATGTTTCCTGAATCAGGTTCAGCATTGGAAGTTGAAGAAGAGAGCTCTTCTGCCGATCCATACGATAGCTACAGGGTAACATCCGAACAGAAGACGGTTGCCGTCAAGGATATAAAAACTGGCAGTGGATACACCGTTGGCGAAGACGATGGTCAACTGCTCCAGATTAAGTTCGCGGCCAAGTTTGTGGAGGGCAAATTCACTGCGAATCTCAAAGACTTTGACGTACCCAGTATGGTCTTCAAGTGTGGCGAACAACGGTGCCTTCCGGGGTTGGAAGAGGGAATTCAGGGAATGAAAGTGGGTGGAACAAGAAAGGTTAGGGTGCCACCCAATAGGGGCTATGGTGACAATTGGTACAGGGGTATTGGTGAGTGACCTATTTCCTATTTATTGCAACGCATCATGACATGTGTGACACTATTGGATTTGGATATACTCCACTCTTTTAGCTAATTGGCATATCACTTTCACATTTCTTTTCGACATTAGTGCCTCCGAACTCGCACTTGGAATTTGATGTAGAAGTTTTGCAGGTTGCACAATCTCCGGGTGAGGAGTTTATGATGAAGCTCGAGCAATTTGGAGTGGCACGTGCCATTGGAGCAACAGTTTGCTTTGCTTACTTGGCGCTCAGTCCAATTCTTGAACAGAAAGGCATTGGTTTCTAATCATATCATTTCATTATAAAAACTAAATATCTCTTGTGTGCACTAATCTTCATTTTTATGATTAGTTGTTGCAAGCAGTTTCTAAGCGGTCATGGATTACTCGTTGCAATGAAATTGTATTATGCGTAAGCTCCCATGTTATCAGATTCAAGCAAAAGCAGTAAGATACGATATCAACAAAGACTTCGACAAAATTAGTTGTGTCTCGCGAGTGAAGCGGAACGGGGAGATGATGGCAGACCATCTCACCATTGGTCAACACCTACATACCAACTACAATTATGCTGCAACAATTTAGGAGGGCTGATGGTGTGGATAGTCTGGGCTGTCCGTGGTCTGGGGACACGACAAACACAAACTTGGGCGGCTGCACTACGTATGCAAGCAGTTCTCGCCCTCCGCGTCACCCATGAACCAACTAAGGAATGATCCACATGCGGATTCAAATCCCAAACCATCGCCATTTCCATCCCCATACACCATAGCGAGAATAGATGGACTAAGTCAGAATGTTACCTAAAGGGCAAGCTCACGTTCACGAGGGATATCCAACTTTTGAACAGTTTCGAAACGGACATGACTTCTGTGTGCCGTAGACGCCCTGTGATATCTCCGTAACCATGCAGACTCGATATCGGTATTCTTCTAGCGTACGTATATTTCGTTCGGTGCTCAGTCCGCGCGGTTACGGAGATATCGCAGTTTGAAAATATTTGAAGCATTGGGATGAACGCGTTTCGGCAGGTTTTGTTGGTACCCCCACGTAGACCCGTGTTGACGGTATTCTAGCGCTGGAAGGGTGTTGCGCAGAAGACCCCACTATCGCATATGAGATGATATTTATGTCCACACCCATTGTACTGAAATACTTAAAATGCCAATCATACTTGAGAGGAACGTACTAGATATCGAATGACTATAATGAGAGCACCAATCCAACTATCCAAAAAAGGTTTGAAGCATTTATCAGTAAAGAAAAATCAAGACAGGCACTTCATGCATGAACAACATGCAATGTCTTTTTCTATTGAGCACAGTATCTAGGTATGATGTTGGCTCCATCATTATCAACGCCATGATCCTACCGACCTACTGATATCCTTACCTACCGTTCAGCCTCGCAAGACCACCGCCCGGCGTTATGTCCTTGGTGGCCCGGGGCCCGGGCGCTGCGCCCGCCCGCCGTTTTTGACGGCGCATTGCTATGGCTACCTATCGTATGCTATGTTAGTTAGTTTGCTTTGGTCTGTTGCTGTTGGTCGTGCTCTACTCTGATCTGATCTGCTCGATGCTGTTGTTGATACCGCCTCTTCTTACTTTTGTTTGAACTTGGGACGTTTGCATTGGCTTCACTCGCTTTGAGTCTTCTGTGGGTCGTTGCTCTTGGTTGTATGTTGAAGGGTGAATACAAAAGGTGGAACTCCCACGCTTCATTCAAAGCAAAATAGTTAATTGCCAACTCGAAGTATCAAAGTCAGACAAAACTCTAACAATATGGGAAATATATTTGGCAAGGAAAAGCCGCTGAAGGAGCAACTACGCGAAAACAAACGAATGATAACACGCGCCGTCCGCGAACTCGATCGTGAAACTCGGGGACTCCAGAAGGAAGAACAACGGCTCACCATCGAAATAAAAAAGATGGCGCGTGAAAATCAAATGAGGGCTGTAAACATTATGGCCCGAGATCTGGTACGAACGAGGCAATACATTACAAAATTCATTGAGATGAGGAGTCAATTGCAGGGATGTGCCTTGAAATTACAAACAGTGAAAAGTCACGCGGCCATGGCGGAGGCAATGTCGAGCACAGCATTAGCAATGAAAAAAATGAACAAGGCCGTGGATGTTCCGGCCATCAATAAAATGATGGCAGAGTTTGAACGTGAGAATATGAAATCTGAAATGATGCAAGAGATGATGGGCGACGCCATCGATGATGTGATGGATAATGATGAGGAAGAGGAAGATCGGATTGTTGGACAGGTGTTGGATGAGATTGGCATTGATATGAGTGAAGGAATCCCAAATGCTCCTGAGTTGGGGTTGGGCACGGCTACAGCAAATGGGCCTGTGAAGGCAGATGGAGATAAAGTGCCGATAGGTTTAGGGGGGAATGGTGGTACTGATGGTGGTGAGGGAGGAGGAGGAGGCGGCGAGACAGCAGCAGGGGATGCGGCTCTGTCGGATTTAGAGGCGCGATTGAACAACTTGAAACGATGATTGAATGTTTCTGTTTTATGGTGTTATGTAAATATATATTCTAGCCGTTTGTGAATTACTTGCAAGTTTCAAGTTGACCTTTTTGCCAGATTTTTTACCTGTTTTATAGAAGAAGGTGCAGCACGAGTGTTGAAAACCAAGTGTAACATCCTTGATGAAAAATTACTCTTCGCAAATCACAAACTTAATCTATATATCCTTTATCTAATCAGCACGTGTAGGTTGTCAAGTGAACATCATGTTATCTTAATAATGAACGCTTTTCTGAACACAAAAAAATGTGGGTTCTCGAACAACAGCCTACACACACATTATTTCTTATGACACTGCACCAAACACGTCACAACGGCATCGTAACAGTCTTTCCACGGCATTTCCTTTAGATCAGTCTTGCATTCCTCTGTCATGTTCACATAATTGAAAGGAATGTTGGAATGAGTATAAGTAATACTATTAAGTTTAGAATAGTTGTCCTGGTTGACACTGTACAAACATGCAGTACAAATAATATAATAGATCACAGGCAACATCAATTTCTACTGAGGCATCACATAGAACTTGGTGTGAGACCGTATATACGGAGCAGGTCAGAGAAACTTCCTCCGGTATCTCCCAACATTGAAGGCGTCACTCCATGCAATAATTTGGGTGGAATCAATTGGAGCATTATTTGAGCAAAGTCAGCCAAGTGAGCCACTCTCGACATGGCAAATGGTGTGTTGCAATGTAAGGAGGGACACCAGACATTGAGTCTGAGGAGTTTCAAAAAATTCTTCGTGGGTACATGGGGCAGGCCTGAGAAGTTTCATCTTGCATCTCTTACCAGCTGATGATGCATCAATCAATGCTTAAAAAGTCTGTATCGAATGGCATTATTTTGACAAGAATCAGCCAAGTGAGCCTCTTGACATGGCAAATGGTGTGTTGCAAATATAAGGCGAGAAAGCCATTGCTTCTGAGGTGTCGCAAAACACTCAGTGGGTCGATCGGTGGGTCAGAGAAGCTTCTTCCGGTATATCCCAACCTCTAATGCATCAAACCATATCAAAATGCTCCAAAATCAATTTGTGCATTTTCAGCCAGAGCAAACCAAATGCACTCTGTTTCTTCTCTAAAATGGTGTGCTACAATGTGAGGGGTTGCAGCCATTGTCATTGCTTCTGAGGAGTTTCAAACAATTGATGGGTGCATGAGGCAGGTCTAATAAGTTTTACCTTGAATCTTCCAACATCTAATGCATCACTTCATGCCAAAAAGCTCGAAATCAATTGGCGCTTTATTGGCAAGAATCATCCAAGTGGGCCCTTCTCGGTATTGACAATGGTGTGGCGCAATGTAAGGAGGGAAAGCCATTGCTTCTGAGGTGTTTTGTAACACTAATATGGTATATGGGGCAGGTCTGAGAGCTAATTGATTCTAACCATTTGAGCATAAAGTGATGCATTAGATGTTGGGAGATGCAAGATGGAACTTCTCAGACCTGCCTCATGAACCCATCAATTGTTTGAAACTCCTCAGAAGCAATGGCTAGCTCTCCTCATATTGAAACACACCATTTTTTAGAAGAAACAGAGTGCACTTGGTTTGCTTGGCTGAAAATGCACAAATTGATTTTGGGGTATTTGGACATAGTTTGATGCATTAGATGTTGGGAGACACCAGAGGATGCTTCTCTGACTTGCCCAATGCAACCACCAAGTGTTTTGAAACACTATATAAGCAATGTATGTCTCTCCTTACATTGAAACACACAATTTGTCATGTCAAGAGGGGGGGGCACTTTCCTTTCTCTGGCCAAAACAATGTTCCAATTGAATGAGATTATTTGGGCATGGAGTAATGCCTTCAATGATGGGAGATACCAGAGAAAACTAAGAATCATGCCAATTGGTTCCAACCATTTTGGCATGTTGGAGTGCTGTATTAGATGGTAAGAGATACAAGAAGGAGAAATCTCAGACCTGCCCCATATACCATACAAGTGTCACAAAACACCTCAGAAGCAATGGCTTCCCCTCCTTATATCGTACCACACCATTGTCAATGCCGAGAGGGGCTCACTTGGATGATTCTTGCCAATAAAGCGCTAATTGATTTCAAGCTTTTTGGCATGAAGTGATGCATTAGATGTTAGGAGTTGCAAGATGGAACTTCTTAGACCTACCTCATGTACCCATCAATTGTTTGAAACTCCTCAGAAGCAATGGCTGTCTCTCCTCATATTGAAACACACCATTTTTTAGAAGAAACAGAGTGCACTCGGTTTGCTCTGGCTGAAAATGCACAAATTGATTTTGGGGCATTTGGACATGGTTTGATGCATTAGATGTTGGGAGACACCAGAGGCTGCTTCTCGGACTAGCCCAATGCAACCACCAAATGTTTTGAAACACTATATAAGCAATGTTTGTCTCTCCTTACATTGCAACACACCATTTGTCATGTCGAGGGGGGGGGGGGGGCACTTTCCTTT
>JALLAU010000536.1:0-14419 GCA_036939495.1 Thalassiosira hispida
GATGGGCTGCACAAAAGGCGATACCGAAGACAGGCTGTACAGCAATGTTTTAAGATTGTGTGCCGTGGGCTCTTTCATTGTTACATTCGGCACCATTCTTGGTGACGATACTTAGTGGACAGAGGAAAAAATTGTCATCCAAGACGTCCCTCGTCGTGAGCTTCCCTATTTAACAGACAGGGGTTTCCCTCTTAGCCTCAGTGATTTTGTTATATTCAAGTACACCAAACAAAATTCACCACCGGCTTCTATAGCTTCACGTAGATCTAGACGGCGTAGGAACACCCCACCCTCCCGTGTTTTCAAATTCTCTGATTTCCTATGTACTTGTTAATAATATAAGGATAATTACAAGTATGAAATAAAAGATATCTTATTCTATCAGTACTTAAAAGATAATCGAATCAGAGACCTCCATTTTCTTCTACGACAGCTCTCTCTCCATTTGCGCGAACAATATAACTGTCTTGCACTTGACTCAGGCGCAACAACGATCTTGCAGCATTCCTCTCCTCATCACTGTTGTAGTCCGCGTAACTGTTCAACAATGTGTTGCCTATCTTGCTCATCTCAGTCCAGGAAAAGCGAGGAACCCGACCCAAAGCAAGCCCCCTCTTGCCCGGCTCTTGTTCTCGCCCCACCTCTCCCTCTTCGCGGGCTACTATCCCCCATTCCCTCTCATTCACCACATTTCCTCCTCCTCTATCATCGTCCCGGGCAATGTCGTCTACACCCCCTCCAATACAATTTAAGTCATCCATGCTTTCATCATCGTCAGAGGAGAAAGGATGATAGGAATCATCATCGTTTCCACCTGTATCCGAATCTGAGCCAGCACCTTTACCGCCCTCCTGACGCATTTGCTTGGCAAATATGCCCCTTGTATACAAAGCCTTTGCCGCTCTAACCTCTGCGCTCTTGTCCTCTAACCTCTGCGCTGTTGTCCTGACGTCTAATGTTATCCACCCCCCACCCCCCATACGCCGTCCAAAGTAGCGTGACATACCCATCCCCAGGCGCTCGGCAGCTAGCCGCACCATTCCAGGCACAATAGTAAACGATACGGGTTTTGCTCTCTCGACACTGGGCGCAGGCGGTATCAACAGGCGCGGATCTAGGCCATCGGCACGTGTCACCTCCATGAATTCCTCGTGTCTATAGTCTTGCCTCTGCACCTTATATTCGTCGGGGGCACCCTCCTCCTCATCCTCCTCCGTCGACTCTGCCTCGGGTCCGAACCTATAGTAGGTTATACCCTCTTCCACCTGGAAAACCTCATTGACGAGGACAGAGAGGCACAGCATCATTCTATCCCATATAATCTCTTTTGATTTTTGACTTGACTCTCTTGCAAGGACAACTCCCCTATCGTGGAGATGTTGCTTCACAAAATTACCCATGTCAAAGTCCACTCTCAACAAGGTAAACATCCCAAGTGCCAATACCGGGCCGTCAGGACGTTTCACATGGAGTGGGAAGAAGATGGAGATGCTTCGCAGATCATCAGTGCTCACAGTGGTTGTGCTTCTCAACCCCCACGCCAAATCTGATGCTTTCTCCAGAAACGCATCACCGTCTATCAACATCATATTTATGAGTTCATGCAACGTATCTCCACGGAAATCATACATGCTCCCGGTGACCATGTTCTCGCTCAACATTTTTTGCAAGGCATCATTGACGATACGCCCTCCACCCATCCGATCGGCCCATCGCGCAGGCGCAGATTCTTGGTCATACATTTGAGTTTATTTTTATGCCCCTTTTTAGTATCCCTTGGCAGTCTGGCGGTATTGTAGGAAGCCAGTCTTGGGAATAGTACATTCGGTTTGGGAATAAAAGTATTGTAGGTACATTCGGTCATTTGAGTTTTGTTTTCATCTTCTCAGTACAATCCAGTACCTACAATCCTCAATAACTTCACGAAAATTCTTTAGAAAGAGACCAATTTTGAAGGCCACCATCATAACTACCTATAACTACAAAGCAAAAATCTACCACACACCACACCCCGCACACCACCACCACCTACCTCATCAAATATCATAATATATCATCTCATCAAATTCCAACAACAAGTTCATGCCTGTATCATGATGCTCTTGGATTTGTCAATCGAACTGGTCAGTTCCATATTACAATGCTTGTCGCCACAAGATCTTGCGCGAATGCATACTGTTTCTACGTATTTCTCGAATATACAAAACATCAACAATGATGGCGCCGATTCCTCAATAGTTGAGGATGTGGCACGCTCGATGCTACGGCGAAAGTGCTCAACGCAATTGTTGCCAATATTTACAAATGCCCCTGTTCAAGCGTACAATGATTTCATGAACGGGCCACAAGCAACCACACTCTGGCCGCATCTCATTGGCAACGGGGTACACTGGGCGCAAGACTCATCTGGTGTTGAAAATGCAGGACTGGTCAGGTGCAGTATAGCAAGGAGTCGAACAGGGATAACCTACAGTTCCAAGGTAATGAATAGTGGAGTACATTTCATATCCTTCAAGATTCTATCCGCACCTGGCACCATTTGCTACTATCATCAATGGAGAACTTTGACGAATGCAATAGGATTTGGAATCATGAGACCAATATCCATATCTGTCGAGCGGCTGCGACGTAACAACTCAAACTCTCGTTTCCCTCTCTTCTCAAGTAGAAATGTGAGATTTATGAATCAATCACGCACTGAATCATGGAGGGGCAATGTTGATTTAGCTCTTTATACTCCAGGATATCGTGAAACTGTTTCGAGTGATTGGAGAGGATTAAAAAAAAGAAATACAGAATCATGTCAATGGAGTTCTGGCCAAACATTAGGCTTACTTTTAGACCTTGATGCAGGAAATCTATTGCTCTTTTGTGATAATGAATTTGTTGGTGAAGTGATAAACGGCTTGGATGGGGATTACGTCTGGATGATTTATTCTCGTGGGTCATGTACGCCAGGGTTGCACACCACGGATTATATCGAAGACATGGTTGTACAAGCCAAACAGTACTAGGCCTCGTCATTCAAATCTAGAATCAATGTGGCAGCGTCGATACTACGTTTGCAAGTTCTTGACATGTTCAAGCATACAATGAATTTTGTTGTAAAAGCCAAACGTACTAGAAAACGGCAGGATGTGAGTGATGTTACATGCAGTGTCGAGGGGGGGGGGGCGCAAGAACTGATCGAATGCAGGATTATGCTTAGGCCCTATCATTATTTCTACAACCACATTCCTCGTGTGTAAAAATCCTCCAGCTGTCAACCACACAAGTATTCCATTCAACTTCAACTTCAACTTCATCACGTTCCCCATTCCTATTTGATTTACGTTTCTTTGTCTTGTAAATCAATTTGTCAGGAAGGGGAGCAGGAAGAGGATGCTCCATACACTCCACCACCGAAGCAAATTCAAAATATTTACCTCTCCCTGTAATTTTGATAGTTCGCAGATCATTCAATAGAACCGTATCCTTCGAATGTACCTTCGCTGCCACCCAATCACATGAAATATAATTAACGGTAGTCTTATCCGCTTTGTCGTCATGATGAGTGACGTGTGCATGATGATAAAACTTTCCATCCTCAGCTAGCACCCCAACTTGATGACCTTCTTTAGATGGATCCAATTTGTGATCCAACATTTTTTGGAAACTGCATCTAGCCTCCTCGAACCACCATACCCCAAAAGCACTCGCAGCAATTACTCCAACCTCGTCTTTAAGACACTTCATGTCAGGACCATTGATGAAGCTCTGATTACAACGGTGGAATGACCATTTATGAGTCCAACCCTTTCTATCTCCTCCTCTGTGTGATTGGGTGCAACGTCGAGATATTGCACACAATGCACATGAAATAACATCATCCGCAGCCTTGCAATTTTCACATTTTAAGTACATGCACCATAGTTCAGATTGGCAGAACGTACAGTTCCATACCTCATCATCAAAACCTTGGAGGTCATCTTTAATAGGGGCTTCTGTTTTTTTACCAGAGGCAGCAGCCCAAAGTTCATTGATAATTGTCTCCTCCATTTCCAATTTATTGGTCAGATACTCTATTGATGGATAAATACCAATTAAAAAATCATTCAAGTGACGGAATTGATGACGATTTATGGGCGGTATTTTCTTGATGTCTCTCAGTGCGGATTTGGCCCTTAATACTGTGTGACGTAACGATTGCCCAAGACTCCCTCGATAATGTCTACGATATTCATTTGTTTGTTGGTTGGTTAGGTTTTGTGAAGACTCATTGCTCACTCCCATAGGCGTGATACCCGTATATACCAAATCCCATGCCACAGAAGTGGGGACATTTGGGACTTCATTTTTTTCTCGAAGATCAGCAATCATGTCTTTCCTGAGTTGATAGTGACAATCATCTTCAGGTAAATCACAAAGCTCCATTTTACGAAACGCATGTAATCTCCCCTTACCAAGGAAGATAAGGTCACCCGGTCCTAGAATTATTTTGGTTGGGCAGAACCTGTGAAGTTACTAAGATGATGAGATTCTAGTCCAAGATAAGGAGTTTTGTTTTACGGACACACACTCACCCTGCTTTCTTTAGTTGTTCAAATGTTTCAGTTGTGGGCCATTTCAAACAATTGTTCTCCCACTCATCAGAGTGTGGGTCATTATATAGTGATTCTATCCCCATCAAGTTCAGTGCACACATTTTTTGACGCTCAGACATACCAGCCATCAGCATAATAATTTCATTGTATCCATCAAGGCATAAATGACAAGAGTCACAAGTGCCAGAACCATCTTGATGGATTCTTGTATATCCACCTTCAGGACACATGTAGAGGTTGGGCCCCATTGTACCATCAGTGTGTGGAGCAGAATTGGTCATACACGCTTCCATCCCAGGTAGAAGTTCAGGCACCCGAAAGTTGAGAAACTCTTCTTTCATACCTCCCACAGATGCCAAGGGGTAGTCTGTCATGTAAAGCTATATATATGCAGGTACGAGACATAGATGAACAAATGAAATGAAAAAATACGTATGTACATTTGTACGACCTTACAATTTCATCAGGCTTGCTTGCTGTGTCTTTCAATATTTTCTTAAACTGGCTGGTTGTCATTGTAACGGTTTCTTTGGACTCCAAGAAAGAATTGTTCTCTCTATTCCTCTCGAATTTGTGAAAGTTGTCATGAGGTCTGTCCTTTATGTCAGGGCTGTCACTAATCTTTCTGAAAAACCAATCATGCCAAGGTTCATCAGTTTCCCTATCACTCCCAAAATCCTCTGAAAATCCTCTTATTATAACCGTGATGTGTCCAAGCTCCATCATTTCTGAAGAAAAATAGAACTTTGGTGAATAAAACCATCTAATAAACCAAGAATCCCTGGTAAGATGATATGAACTCACCGAAAACAATTTGTTTCTTTGATTTGGACAGTTCAGTTTTTCTTGCTCTGCTTTTGTCCTTCGAAACATCCATCAACAAAACTCTCTCGTCCACATTTATCCAATGACACCATGCGTCATTAATGAGCGGAGGAGGTGGCGGGCCCGTGATTTTTCGTTCGCCAGAATAAAACTTCCTATTTAGCTCTGGTGTAAAGAATACTCCATCCCCCCCCTCTGTCCTGCATCTAATTTTGACTCCCTCTTCAATAGGACGGTGTCCACCATCACAAGACGGGTTTAAGCAACCAGAACATTGTTTTGAACTGCCATCTTCCTTAAAATAAATGCATGACTTTGCTCCTCCACTTCCTACTCTCCCACGACAAAAAAATCTATAGAGACCACCATTTTTTTTGCATCTCGCACAACTACGATGATTATCTGAGGTTGCTTCCACCATTGGCTTCTTTGATGGTTGTTGTTGTTGATCAAGACTAGAAAGCGAACGCTTCGGCACTTGTTGCAATGGCTCTGGGTGTTGTGCCGGTTGTTGTGTCACGATTGACTGCATTGGCTTTGGGTGTTGTGCCGGTTGTTGTGCCATGATTGTCACATTACCTATCATCTCATCCAACACTTGGCACAACACTTGCAATGGCTCTGGGTGTTGTGCCGGTTGTTGAGCCACGATTGTCTTCATTGGCTTTGGGTGTTGTGCCGGTTGTTGTGCCACGATTGTCACCGTACCCATCATCTCATTCAATGCTTTACAAAGAATATTTGTTTTTCCAGCATCGGATGTGAGCATTCCATTGATGGAAAACAATATCATGCCACTCTTCAAATTCGTATTATTGAATAAACTGTTCTCGTGGAGCCGACTAATCACCACTCCTCCTGACACACCGTTCTCATTACAAACATCCATACCCATAACATCATTCGGCAGCTTTTGTATGATAATTTTATCGGTATTATTCATCGTCCGAATGTCTTCTACGACCTCTTTGAACGATGATTCCTCTCCAACGTTTAGTAGTAATGGCATTGTCAAGTATCAAGTATTAATGTTAATATGTGGTCATAAACTAGGTTTCTGCGGCGCGACGGGGTCAGATTGAGTGGGGAGCTGTGGGGAGGTATGTATCGAGCCCGCCAATAGCTTAAATAAAATTAAGCACTAATATGAATTAAGCTATATGGCGGGAAGTGACGCACCTCGCTTGGGGGCTCTAGTGTGGATGGGGGGGATGGGGGGGTGTCTTTGGTGAGATCTCAAGATTTTGACACGCCACAAAGCCATACCTTGGCGCCATAATGATATGGTTCTTTTTAGATATCGTAGGATCATGATCATGTAGGATCACATAAATTCATTGTCATTGCACCAGTAGATGGGGGGGTGATCTACTAAGTAAAATTACTAGTAACCACACAAGTACGATACTTCGCCTTGGGGTTTTGTTGGTGGAGTTTGTTAGGATGCCACCCCTCTGCGAGCAGCCCGCACCAATCAAATCATGGCAAAAGGAGGAGTTGGATAAGTTGGATGCGGTTGTGGCCTTGTCATTGCTAACCCATGATGATGTGGCATCGTCCAGTGGTTCGGTGGGAAAGAAGATACGGAATGATCCTATTCAGGGAGGGGGTTCCGATGTGGTGAAGGAGTCGGAGAAGTTGGAGGCGGTTGTTTCCTCGCTCTTGTCAACAGTCCAAGATGATGTGGCATCGTCCGGTGGTTTGGTGGAAAAAAAGAAGATGTTGATCCAAGAGGCTGTGACTTTGTCCTTTGGTTTGGTGAAAAAGCCAGAAATATTATCATTCCCCAAAAAAGGAGGACGGCGTAATTACACGGAGGACCCGAATGCAAAAGCGTCACTCGAATACGCCAAGGAATTGGTTTTGAAAGCGGGGGAAAGTCTGGATGATGAAAAATTGAAATTCTGCGACCCCCTTCTCAAAATGGTTGGTAAGGAAAGTGGCATTCCCGTCTCGCAATTGTATAAATTCTTTAGAAAAGACCAAAACAAGAGATCAAATCTGGATATAGGGCAGGGGCGGCCGTCGCTAGTGAATGATGATGTTGGAAGTGAATTACTAAATAAATATGGCAAACGAGAGTACAAGAACTCCGAAGTTATAAAAGATGTAATGGAACACACCGGCATAAATGCTGAGCAGGCGAGACAGTGGGTATCACGTACCTTCAAAAATCGCGTTAATACGTGGAGAAGGGCAAACCAAACAATCATTTCGAAAACTCGCAAGGTGAGGAAGACAGTCGGGTAATGAAAGTAGAACTAGGCCGCATCGTGTTCGAATGAATTAACTGGCAACTTGCATGTCAATCTGAAGGAAACAAATGGGTATTGCGGGTAGAACCAGACGAAAAAGCTATTGCTAAGTGCCGAGAGACAAAAGGCTCCGAAGGGAAGTTTTTAGTATATTGTTAGGCATGAGAGATTGAGAAGGGAAACGGGGAAGCGGTGGGACAATGTTGGATCCCACAGTTAAATCTATTGTAGAGAACGTTAAAAAAACATCAAGTTGTGAATAGATCAGAAGCTAGAGAAGTCAATCTAGCTCTGGGGTATACCCTATGATATGATACACTTTAACAATGTTGGGTTACACCGTTAAATCTAGGGTTACACCGTTAAATCTCACCTTGTTCAGAACGGGAAAAAAACATCAAGTTGTGAATAGATCAGAAGCTAGAGAAGTCAATGAAGCTCTGGTGTAAAACCTGGGATATGATACACTTTAGAGCCATCACCCGAGCTATTGATCGGATTGCTCCTTTTGGGTCCCCGAATGTGTTTGCCTAGAAAATAATAGCAGAATGTTTCATCAACGTTCCAATAATACTTGCATTCAAGCATTTTCATTACATCTTGATAATCCCAACCAGTCACTTTCGCCTCCTTCAGCTTGTCTAAGAGAGTCAGCTTGATCATAGCATTGCATTCGTCCCTCACGCCGGAGAACCTTTCCTTCATGCACTCGATCTGTTTTTCAAAAATCATCTCCATGCTGATCTGCTGTTCAGGTTCACAATCAGTGTCACCGGAACTGGCCCTCAATGAACGCATCTCCTGATACAGAGTTTTCAACTCGGTATGGATCAACTTCTTCTCTGCCACCTTCCTAAAGAGAGGTGTGAAGATGATATTCATTCCATAATCGTAGGCGCCCTCAAAATCCATGTCCGCTTTCATAAGAGCTCTTACAAGATGTTTGTTCCTGATACTGTCACCCAGGAAACCTTGAAGCATAAACCTGGATCTAAGCTCTTTCTTATAGGCAATTTCAATGGCCTGCCTTTTGTTCGAAGAAATATCCGGCGAGGGACTACTCGACATCATATACAGATGAGCAGATTTGAGGGTGTCTTCCGGGCTGAACACAGTTCCAGGCACGATTCCCCATCTTTTCTTGGCCCACGCGTCCTGTTTCTCCGTGAAATGGACCTCAATGCCCCCCTTGATGGTGTAAATCATACTTCTATGTGGTAAAGACGGATAGTGTTGTTCTACCTGAGCGGATTGCTTCCAAGTTCCATGCTGCAACAATGGCTGCTTTGTTTGTTTGTAACGTCGTCTCTCATTGAGAATTTGAATTCTTCACGTTGGTTTTTGATCTAATTAAACAGAAAGAAGAAAAAGTATATTGATATCCTACATGGCACTCTTTCTTTTTTCTTTTTGTATTCCTATTTTTCTGTTGTAATTTTTCTTACATAGTTAGGAATAGTATGATACTCTCAACAGCCAATGCTGGTCAAATGTCATTGGCCATTCAGTATCAACAACATCACCCTGCTCATTTACTTGGCAATAACGAACCAATTGTATTGAATAGCCATCCATACCATATCCCTTAACCCTTTCATTCAAAAAACATATCATGACAGAGGTCATTCCGTCAATCAATCCCTCCATGCCAACTGCAATGGTTCCTGATGAACCAACCAGCAGCGCTTATTTTTGCGCAATGGTTGGGAATGAGGAGTCGCCTATTCGGACGTTGCCTTTCAAGTTTTTGCCACTCAAAAAAAAGGAAATTGATGAGCATTGGCTAGAGAAGAATCACCGTAAGTGTCAATCGTTATGGCCCGAACTCAATTACGCAAAGATTAAAGAAAGGGGTGAACTTTTGACTCGTTTGCTCAAGTTCCACGCAGAATGCGTTGCTACAGTAACAAAATGCTTCACCGCCGAAATGCAAGCTGCGGCCGAAGAGGAAGGTTTGGTTCAAGCTGGCACGGGAGCCCAAATCAAGGATGTTGACACGATACTCAATGCTTGTCTACAGTGGGGAAATAACGAGAATCTCACGGACGAGTGGCTTGCGAAAAATGTGAGAATCTTCAAAGGTGTTCTCAAGGACCCCAAATGGGTAGAGTCGGCAGTCGAGGAAATCGAGAGTCAGTATTCCTTCCGCTTCGTGAGGATTGGCAAAGAGACCCAGAACTTCATCTATGACCTTGTCCATGCCAAGTGGAATGATACGTTAAACCAACGGTTTCGCAGGTACATGAGGGCGAAGAAGGGAGCAGTTTGGTACGAGAAGAAGATTTCGCAGCCCCCGACGGTACCAGGCAAGAATCCGTTCTGGAGTGAGAGGGTCATTAACGGCATCAGTGGATATTTGTTGACCTACCTGGATGTCAAGGCAGCGGACCTGATCCCTGAAGATTTCTCTCACCCTATCGCGAAGGGGCTGAGCAGTGGGTTGACTGTTGATGAAATCACAGCGATATTCAAGACGCAACTTGATAAAGAGATCTCGTTAACAAGTCAAAAGAAAAGGGTAAAGGAGAATTCCTCATTAGTATGACATCAAACTATATTCCTGTAACCCATGCTAATCATCTGTTCCTTTTACCTCTTTTGTTGCTCCACAGGCGATCAGTCCTGCTGACGTTGATCGTCCTGAAACTAAGGCACAGGACAAAGCGTCTGAGAAAAAGAACAGATTTTTTGTCACGCCATCTAACGCTCCTACCAAAGGTGGTGCCACTCTTCCCCTGAGTCATGTCCCTGAATGTCCCCCAACCAAGGAGGTGAGAAGTAGCATTCATGATTTCTTTTATCATCGTTATGAAAACCATATCAGTATTATATATTCAAGGTTCTTATGCTAAGCTATCTTTTTTGTGATCCTCTTCTTCTATATGCTTGTTATCATAGACATCCTACATGAAAGATTATAATCCTTTATCTATTTATCACAAAGACCCCTTTTCAAATGCCTGCAAGAGTCCCCAAGCCGAGACGCATTTCAAGGAGAGTAACCTCAAGGACCCCAGAGCCAACAAGGAATCTGATTACGGCAAAGACAAGAAGAAATGTAACAACAAAACAAGTGATGGCATTTGTAGTGGCGAGGGCAGTAGTAGTGGCGAGGACAGTAGTAGTGGCGAGGACAGTAGCAGTGACGATGACAGTAGCAGTGTCGATGGCAGTAGCAGTGACGATGGCAGTAGCAGTGACGATGACAGTAGTAGTGAGGAGGAGGAGGGTGATGATGAGAATCGTACCGATGAGAACTATGAGTCATGGGAGGGGATGGAACGGACTACTTCTATAGGAGTTTTGAATATGGTTCACGATGAGACTGGTCACTATTTTGATAGTTATGGGAGGGAATGGCGCCATTATAATAATTATTGCGAAGCTCAGAAAAGAGGGAGGGGGAAATCAATGGAGGCAAAGGCAGCTTTGAAGAAAGACATAGATGGCATCAAGGCCAATGTCAAGAATCAGATAGCCAATAAGAAGACCAAGAACATCGTGAGACCGAAGCCTTTGCCTGAGAGTCGAGCAGTGAGAATCAGAGCAACAAAAGTATGATGGTTTGCCGTAATGTTTTGTCACGTTTGAGTATACCTGATCCACTCATCCTACACATAATCTCACTTACACTCGTCATCTCCTCTTGTCACCGCCGAATAAAAGCAGAACCCTACATCGTACAAAGATCATTCGTCAGACGTAGAGCTTGACCATGAAGATGATTCTAAGAGTGCAGCCAGTACCAAGGATTTGACCACAGTGAAGACGACAAAGACGACCTCGACGGTAAACGATCCAAAAATCACCTGTGAGAAGGCAGTTGACCTGTCCATCGGGAAGGGCGATAGTCGTAGTCTGAATACACAGGTTTGTGAAAGAAGAATCTAGAACTCACGTGTGTGATACTGCCAGTGACCATTGACTAATAATGACATCTTTTGTTTCGAAACAATGCTGGTCCATTAGGGCCAGGGAGGGAATGGGGGTCAGGTTAGTCTATAATGTTTACGATTCTGTTGTGTCAGCTTACATGTTGCCATTGACTAAAATTTGGCAATCAAACTAACCATGAATCCATTAGCCCGTCAATCTCCGTACCCATCAAGTATCTGACACCAGTAGGGCTATATCCGACAACAAGGAATGGGCGAAATCGCTGGTAGGCCTCCCCATGTCTGTCGAATCTCAGTGGTGGAACAATCACAGTGGCAAAGACCTCAACCCAGGCCAGATCATCTCTGTTCATTTTACCGGAGATGATGCCAAAAATGCCAAATACTTCACCCTAAAAACAGATGTGGATGGCCACACCTATCCAATGCGGTATGATGCCGTCCTCAAATACGTCGACAAGAACCACCCAAAAATTCACGAATATTATCTTCCAGTTGGGATGTTGGATTACCCAAGAGAGAAGGAAAAGAAAAGGAGAAAGTATAATGAAGTCAAGAGTTCATTGGTAATAAACTTGCACTACTGTACGGTCTCTCTCGTTTGTTGTGTTGCCGTTCGCATCTAAATCACACACCTCCTCCTCTGTCTGCATTTTCTCTCAGGAAAAGAAAGAGAAGGAAACATCGGTAATAACTTGCACTACTGCATAGTCTCTCTTCTTTGTTGGTTGCTGTGACTTCTCTCTAAACCTTCCTCTAAGTCATATTTCTTCCAGATTTCGACTCTGGTCCGTATTTATTTCGAACAATCTTTTTTACTGGCCAACACTCCTATGGAGAATCTCACCCGCTTTATTTCTCTCATACTTGCCTATCGGGATATCAAAAGAGTAAAAGATGGCCTTGAGGAAAAATTGAATTGGGATAATTTCAAGTTCAACTCGGAGGTGTGTTTGTATTTTTATCTTGTGATTTTGTACACGTATTTGGTCAAGTCCGACTTCTGTTGTCTTACATTTCCAATCTTTGTTGTCTTACTTGTTTGTTGTTCTGAACAGAGTAGATGGCACTATTTGGAACTAGCAAAAGGGGGATTGTCGCATAGCCGTTTGCACAAACTGTTACGATGGCATCGATGGTTATACAGGAGGGAGGGAAAGGAAGAGGTCTAGTGAACTGGAGTCTAGTATGCTGGCATCTAGTTTGAGTGACCTTGGAGCTCAGGATGATCTATGGTGGCTTGACCTCAAGAATGCTGATCACAAAAACGTAATATATTACCCGAGGAAGGGGTGCCTCCATTGTTTGAATGTGTTCAAGCTTGCTTCACAGAAGGGATACTAGAGCATAAATAAAGACCCCCATGAAAAGGGGGCATATGTTATGTATGCGTGTTAATTACAACTATACGTAATGTTTGATGATAAGTTCCTAATATTATGGAGAGCCTTCAGAAGATATGGGTACATAATAGGCAAAGGAAAGCGTTTAAAAGCAAACGTACCCTGCATGCAGTATTTAGAATAGTTTAGGGTTATTCATAGGGTGGTTAATAGGTAATAATTAACCCCGAGCAATATTATCATAATTCTCATAGGGTTAGTAATAGGGTTAATAGGTGCGCATCAAAGACATTTCAATTTAAGGGTTAATTACAGGTTATGCATGGGTTATCGTGGGGATACAGAGGTCATTGGTCATTATCGGGTCATAATGACCAAGGTCACAGCCACATGAAGAAGGATGAAATGAAGTGTTAGCAATCACGCCAGTGGCATCTGTCAGTAATCATGACAGTTGAGCCTTTTTGTCGGTAAGCATGCCAGAAATAGGGTAAAATGTTAGCAAAGGTGTTAGCAATCTTGGGGTTTTTGTTAGATGAAGTAGGAACTGCCATGCTTACTGACAAATACAACTGTCACGAATACTATCACTAGTAACTATAAGGGTCCCCCTAAAATGCCAAATTTGTCAGTAAGGCCTCAGGATTACTAACAACATTGCTATTGCTATCATTAACAGTGTACCACCATTGGCTCCCCTATATCAGATAACGTAAGGCTTCAGGGGGGTCATCCACTTTCGTTGGGTGGTCATTTCTATTCAGCTTAAGAAGGGACACAATCTTAGGCTTGTACTTGTGAAGATAGACATCCTTGACCTTCAAACTTATGCCAGGATCAAGCAAAGTTGCTATCCAGTGTGAACAGATGGACAATCTGCATGCAACGTTGTATCTCTCCCCAGCGAACCACGAAATGACATCAGCATAGTTTGTATGTGCTACTGCTCCACAAGTACTAATCTTGAGCTCGGTGATTTCATGGTTGTCCATGCCTTGAACATTAATAACACACTCGGGAAATTCATGGGAGATGAGGCGCATATAATTGTAGGCAATAATACCATTGGCTATTGGTGTTGGCTCCCCTGTCATCATCCGACCTGGATGTGTGCTTCGGAACAGTACGCATATCCTTACCAGTGTCGGATGTAATCACAGCATGAATTTGTCTTCTGTGTTGACGGGCAGAAGAGTCCTTGAGGGATTTGGTGTCCTCAATTTGGGTGGTTCTACTTTCATAGATAAGAATTTGACGGACAGTGGTAAAGGGGATGCCAATACTTTTGCTAATGATTTTGATTTCACGTTTAGCACCTTCCTACCAGTCTGTCCATTTGGTGATGTAATTTTCAAGATATTCTTTAAAAGTGGGTTCAATTCTCTCTGACACAAAACATACCACGACCACATAGGAATTAGTGGCTGTGATTACTTCCAACCTGGTTTTTCCAATCTCCTCGTGATCTTCCTTGAGGTACTGTTGGAATGGCTTCTCCCCATGATCCTTGAGGTACT
>JALLAU010000537.1:0-14436 GCA_036939495.1 Thalassiosira hispida
GAAGCTCTGCGTAGGTGTCTGCGTCCGCCTGGATGGAGGGCCTATTTGCAATATTATTCCTCCCTGCCTGTGGCTGTTATTTTGCGACAAAGCACTGTATTATTTTGCGACCAATGGCTAGAACAAAGCTAGGATAGATGCGAGATGTCGATGGAGGTGATGGTGTCAACATAGGTAGGGGAGGTGGCTGTTTGTGGTTGTCAGCGTCCGGCCGACGGCAAAGAGGCCAAACTATTTGGATTTTGGACTAACTTTCGACAATTATTTACAGAACAAGTACTAAATTTACTTAGGTAAAATAAAGTCAATAGTAATTTGAAATTTTGAATTGCCTTGTCGCCTCATGCAAAACACCTCCAAGGCCACTACACCTACCCAATGACCAAAATGAACAAACCAACACTTGTACATGACTAATACGAGCCTCCTCCATGTACTAATGGCCTAAAATCAATGCAAACGCCTATGTAAAAAATGAGGCCCACTGGAGGGCCTCATTTCTCCTCATGGATATAGAGGCTACTACCCACTGTCCGTGCTACTACTTGCATTGATGATACCATTGAGAAAGAGCTAGAAAATTATTGTGTCCCCCTCTGTCCATTTCCCATGTGACATGAAACAATGATCCTCGATTGAAATTAAAGCTGGATATTTTGGAAGTATATTCACACCATATAACTTGAAGACTTGACTTCGACACTGTATACTGGCTGTCTTCAGAGAGAATTTGCATACACTACTCCCATATCTTGATACCAGGGCACAAGATATGATAAGGGCCATACACCCTCTTGGCGCCACGAAGACGCTGACACACATCTTCTCCATGATGATCTCTCCATGCACATTCACCTGAAACTTCGCTAGTAATTGTGTCATGGCTATACCGTTTGCCTCCAAGCTCATTGGAAAGTTTGCGAAGGCTTTGGTGATGAGTACGGATATTATCCATGATTATCTCAGATGAATCACTTTCAGATTGTGGTATAACGGAACCCAAGAAGAGGACAAAGAATGACAAGTTGCTATCATTGGGAAGAGGAAACATCGGTACGTTATATCCTTTCTTCAAAGTTGAGTTTGACTTGAGAGGCATGATCAAAATCTCATTCACGCCATCGTTGCCACGATTATCAGAATGAATGTGATGCTCAAGAAGCTCTACCACTTGTTTGTCGCCAATTGTAGTGGCAAAAGAGGAAAGGGTGGGGCAGTCCCTTGAGTCTTGTTAGTCTCGACAACAGGAGGCTCCTTTGTAATGTAACTTTGAATGCTCTGTTTATCCTTGAAGATCTCTCTAGCCATACACTGAGTATTAGAGGAGACTGACAGCATTGATATGGCCACTGTCATTAGACGTACCCCACATGTAAACCCCAAGGGCGAGAAATAATACAAGGTCCCCGATAGACTTGCCTAACTCAATGGCGAACTGAAACTCGCTTGACGATGTCGAAAAAGTTTAACCGTCAACGACCTTTGCCAAACAGCTCCGCTGGTTACAACGTCTTCTACAAAAGCACGGACACTCTTGTAAAAGAGCTTGAAGATAGCTGACAAACGGATACGCATTCGATCCCGATACAAATCATCTAGCTAGGATTCCCAATTAGCGTCCGATACGATTGAAGTATCTAAGTTCTGTTTTGCACGGAACACGTGCGTCAGATTGATTTATCCTGACACCTTCGTGACAGCTTACTGTAATCAATGAGCGTGTCTCATAAGGAAATTAATTGACCAATGTAACGCTACTGCCTAACAGTATGATATTTCACCGTATCTCAGGGTAGGCCTCTGATGCAACCTATGCAACGGCTCGCCCTAAGGCGTCGTGAAGTACCAACAGCTTTCCCTAAGGCGTTATTGGCAGTAGAGTAAGAAACGAAATTGTCCATTCGTTCACAGATTAACAGTCAAGGATTTGTTAATCAATATTTCCACAGATGAATAGTTTGTGCCTCCGTTAGCCCTAAGGCGATTGAAGCTACAATATTATTTGAATGTTTTAGTACGCCCTAAGGCGATTAAAGCAACATGGCGAGCCGCGACGCGATGTACGACCACATCGTGAGAGAACTTCTTCAGGCCCAGATCGATTCCCCGATCGACACCCTTTTGCGGGATGCAAAAATCACTACTCTGCGCAAGTTGAGTTGACTATTATTTATCATATCTTAGATCATGAAAATATCTTCAAGACTGGAATAAATCAGAGAAACATACCAAGTTGCGAGCAAGAGCGTTGTTTCATAGGGATTACTCGAAACGACTTCTGAGCGATGAGCCAGGTGGCTCCATTTGACATTTCTTCGTGTTCGATCTTTATCGTGGGAATCATATATAATGAATGTACGATAGGCATTATAATTGATATGTCTCAGTCTTGTCATTCTTTCTTTGGCTGAGGTACCTTTTACCGTTATATGCCATTGTACTTTTTATACTGCATCCCGCCCATCCAGCCTCTTCTTCGGCTATATATTTCCATTTGCCGTCAATCAATCAGCTCTCAACTCACAACTATTTCGTGATTCCAGAGGTCAGCTTGACACTTCACGGACCCATTGCCCGCGGCAGGTAGCATCTCTGCCGATCCATGCGGTGGAGGCCAAAGGGCCGCATTTCTCCTTTGTTGTCGGTCGACTTATGCAATGACACATCCCCCAATCAGAGCGACTCCATAAAAGGGCTGATCTTGGAGACACTGACAGGTGCATACCTAAGCTCTGAGCCTCACATCAACGGCATAACATGAGATATAGCAAACATCGAATGAAAATCTTCGCAGGCACAGGCTGGATACTTTGCGCAGAGAGAATTATTGCATGATGCAAGCATTTAAGTTTTGCTTTCATCTACCATCTAACAAACACAAATCAATCATCTTTTCTATTTGAACGAAAATAGAAAGATTTCCAAAAGCCATCTCTCAACGTCTATAACCGCCTACTATAACCTATCCATCGATATGGCTTTTGAAATATGAATATACACCAACACAAATTTCTCTTTTGTTCAACTGTCCCATATCCCTCCACAGGACGACTTCCTCTCTAACTCCATTGGTTGTAAATTGTTGGCTCCAACCGTGCGCTGTAGAGTCTGAAATGCGCCCTCGTCCCACCCGGTGGCATACCACCACCGCCACTAATATTCCCCGGTGAGGGACCACCAGGAAGACCAGCCGCCATTCCACCGCCACCATCGCGAATACGTTCCGATCCGCTCGTGGCAATCTTACGAAACCAATGACTCAATGTAACCAAAGTGTTTTTGGCCATGAAGCTGGTCAAATCCGTCTTCTCGCATCTCACAACATCCTCCCTTGCAATTTGAATAATGGTACCGATGCAATCTTTCACGATTGTAAATTGGATGAGATTGGCAGGCTCGTCGGCTAGATTTTGGAGTGTGGCCACTGCAGCCATGCGTGCCTCATCCTCGTTGCCATCGTTGTCGCCAGCTCCGGTACTCTTGGCCTTGCATCGTTGTGTCAGTGACCAAATGATCTTGGGCGAGTGGGCTATGGGGGCACGACACGACATGTCCATGCTTAGATTTTGTAGAGCGCAGAATGCGTACCGACGCGCCTCCTTGTCGGGTGACGCCGTTGCCTCCTGGAGCATGGGAAGCAATGAGGCATATTTGAATACGAAGTGGTGACAATTCTTGGGATGACGTGTTAGGTGCGCGATGATTGCCATGGCACGGGAATGGGATGGGGAGGAGTGACGCTTCGATACGCCGATGAGGGCTTCGACTATGATTGCATCTCGGGCAATGATGAACTGTATGTATTTAATATACGACACGAAGATGAGAATGTTAGCACCTGTATGCGCAAGTAGACGATGATGAATTTGGTACATGCAATTCATCGACGAAGCATAAACTCACGGCATTCTCCTGGCTCTTGACAAGGCACAGAAGACAAGCAAATACGCTCAACCTCGCACCATGCAAAAATCGATTCGGATCACTATCATAAATATCCTCCTTTTCCTTCTTCTCCGCATCCGGACCAGCGGCGCCAGCTTCGCTGGCACCAGGACTGGTGAGGACCTCGGACATGGTGGTAGCATCATTCCCCGCTGCGCTTTTCTCGAAGGATATTTCCATCTGTTCCACTTTTACCGCGCTGATGGCGCTATCGACCGACTTCTCATCACCATGTTCATCATCACCATGAGTATGATCGTCTTCAGTATGGCTTCCGCCACTCTTGCTACTGCGACTACCAGAATGGCTACTACCATCGCTATCACTGTCACTATCATCACTATCAGTATGCTCGCTCCGATTCGATCTCCGCGATCTATACGAGCTTCGAGCCGTATCAATCGTATCGTTCAACGTGCTCTCCCCCGGACTCAATGGCGACACTGGACAGTTCGCCATCATTCGCGTCTTAATCTTGCTCCGTGTAGGACTCTTCTGTAGAGCAGGCTTTGGCACTTCAATTACAGTTGCCAGCGTGTCCAACATGCCGCCACTCTTTACAATCATCATTCTTGCCTCGGAAGTTTTTGCGAGGTACAATAGCGCGGTACAGCAGCCCTGTCGTCCCTCGCCGGTATCGTGCAGTATAGTCTGTGCCATGCTCTCGAGCACACCCGGAGTATTCACAATGAGCATGCGATTCTTCTTATTGACACTCAGATTCAACAAGGTGGACACAACGCGACTCCGCGCCTCCGTGTTGGCATCGCACGACAACTCATCCCTTATATCCACATTCACATCGCTCAACACGCTAGCTATGGCGGGCAATACTCCCACAGTCCAACAAATCTTCATACGATTCTCCTCCTTTGCGCTCAATATTTTCAGCGCGCCGCACGCATTCTTCCTTCGCGTGGCGAACGCGCGATCCATCTCCACCCCCCCCCGTCGATGGATCTGGCTCAACAATTCCTCCAGCTGCGGACTCGCCTCCATCATATTCTGCCGAAATGCCCGAAAGATCATGCTCTGCTTGACGTCCTCGTCGATCAAATCGTTCCGAAACAGCGTTCGATTGACCTGCGTCATTCCCCTCCACTCCCCGCCCCTGCTGCTGCCGGGGTCTGCGTCTCCGTCGAACGTTAGGTTGCTGCTCTTCTTGCGTACTCCCCCGGCGAGCAGGCCTCCGTCGTCGGCGGCAGCGCACGCGACGCCCGTTGGCGAATCCCCGTCGACGTCCTTGGCGGCATCGTCCTCCTCGTCGGCGTTGATTTCGGGCGCCATCAGTCCCGCCTCGAACATGCGATGGGGACTGAGCAACGAGACTATGGACGCGGCGGCCTTTTGGTGGAATATTTCGCCACGGTGGAGGATGGAGGGCGTGGTGGCATCGCTCCACACTTCGTTCTGCCAGCATTGCTTATTATTCGCCGCCGCTTCCGTCGTCGGACCGCCGTTATTATTGTCGGGCGACGCGTTGTACTCCGCCGGAGGGGGGCTTTTGGCGTTGCGACGGCGGCTCGATCTACCGCTTGATGATTTACGGCGACTGCTGCTGCTCGTGCTCGATTTCCTACTGGCATTATTGTTCGCATTATTGTTCGCAGCAGTAGTACCATTCCTATAACTCCCACTCCTCGCACTGGAATCACCGCCGCCGCCGCCATCATCCTCCTCCTCCTCCTGAAACGACAACATCATTTCGTCCCCCGAAAACATTTCCACCTCCCCCGACAAATTGGAACACTGGAATTGAATGGATGTAAAATTCTTGGCATCCTGCACTTCCTCCGGACTCAGACCTCCGGATATTTTCCAATCCGGTAGGAATTCTTCTGGCTTTGGTTCCGATGCTTGGCGTTGGAGTGATTTTTGCTTGCGACGGGATGTTGATGTTGTAGCGTGCGGTTGTTTGGTAACCGTGGAGGGGATACCGGCCATGCCGTCGTGATTGTGATTCACGTGAGGACGAGGTAGTGCTGCGGAAGAAGAAGGATGAATAGTAGTGTTGTTGTTGTTGTTGTTGTTGTTGGTTTGATAATGATGCGACTGCTGGTACTGATGTTGATACTGATGAGGCTCGGAGGATGCCAATCTACCATGGCTATTACCGGCCGATGGATCGAACCGATGCGATGACTGCTTGTTACGAGCAGAAGCAGCACTGTGCTGGTTGGGACTTGCACCGCCATCGACGCCGCTGCCTCCGCTGCCGCTACTGCCATTGGAACCCTGGCTATTGTACCTTGCCATTCGCAAGTCCGGAGAGGATGGCGAGCGTGGATGATGATGCTGACCCATCCCACCGTCATTGTTGCCTCGACTTCCGCGATCGCCCCCTCCTCCATTATGATTACTACCGCCCACGGCGGTGGTGGCATTGGTCGAATTCCCACCAGGACTCGAACGACTCTCCCTGCTCCTCGATAAGGAGCGGGAGCGATGCTGTTTGTAGAGACGACTGTGGAGCGGCGAATTGGTCGTGGAATGATTGTTCCCGCTACTGTTGTTGGTATTGCGCCCCCCTTCGCCCATCACGCCTCCATTGGGCGTGCCAGGAGTGATCGGGGCGGCACCGATCATGGGTCGGCCACCGCCACCACCACCGCTTCGATAGGATTTCATTTGCTCCACATGCTCCTTGGCATTCGCGACACGATGCTCCGATGGACTACTCGTCGTCGGAGATGCCAGCGGCGGAATGCCCATAATCGCGCCGGGCGAGTTGTTATTCGTGTCGGTAGCGCCGGGACTCGCTCCTCCGGTACCACCACCACCTTCCTTCATTCGTCGCATCCGTCGTTGTCGTGCTCGCGTCGTCATGGCGCTCTTGAACCGTGCGCTCTTGCTGCTGTACCCACCAGGACTCGACATGTTGACACTGCCACTGATATTGCTATTCCCACCAGTTGACTGAGTGCTGCTCGCCATGCCTGATTCGCTCGCGGCAGAGGTGGAATGATCGTCGAACGTTTCAGCGCCACCACATTCACCACCACCCGTCATGGAGTTTGGTAGGTCATTATTATCCTCGGATTCGTAAGTGTACGTTCGCGATTGGGTGAAGGAGGGTATTTGTAATGTAGGATCGTTTAGGGAGGGAGGATGCGGACCCGCACCACCCATTGTTCTTCTCGTTCTCGTCTCTTGCATGGAATGATAAATAATTGGAGGAGGGGGCTTCTCTTTGAGATATTATTTGCCGGCTTCTTGTGGGCTTTTTATTGTTGGGATGGATTTTTGAATGTGATTGATTGGGGTGTAATGCAGATGGATTCGAATATAGTGACGGGGCTACATCTGGTTAGATTTTTGGGCGCCTGTCCTGTCAACTGCCAATCAAAGTTATTGTTAGGGAGATGATACAGATGAAGGCAAATATTGCTTTTTGACGCTTCACCATGGCCAGATGGCGGGGATGTTGTGTTGTTGATTGCTTGCGTTTGCGTGAGTTGGTGTTTTAGCTTTACGCTGTAGTGTCGACGACGGGAGACTCTTGTTTCGATGTTGTTGGCAGTTTCGCCACAACGTTTCCCGCAATGATTTTTTCCTTCCGTTACATCCGTTGGTATCAATACGAAAGGACATATCTATTCCCACGTATTGTTTACCTTCGCGGGTCTTTTGAAGGTATTCAAAGAAGGTTGAATGATTTCAATTTCGTAGGAACTCATATATTATTCAATATTTGCTTCTTGAACGGAACATTCAAGTAATATGGATCTACTCTCCCCCTCAGGAACGAAAAGAGAGGAGTGTTTCCCGCCATTTATGAGCCTTCCCCCCATTTTGAGGCCTCCCACCTTATCTCCCACCTCCCTCCTCATAGGTACACAAGTAGTGAGGATTCGGAAATAAGGTCGTACTACAACCCATACGTCATGCTTTGGCACCCTACAACGTATTCTGAGCGTCTAACGAAGTGATTCTGTGATATTCTTCATCTTGTCTAGCAGTATGCAGAATATTTCAGTAGGTTACGGGAGATATCACAGCTTGAAAATATTGGAGCCGAGTTTTGTACGGTACCTATGTATACCCACCATTAACCTTGTTACTAGCGCTGGAAGGGTGTGCTCCATTGGCATCCAAGGCGGCAAGACGCCTTCAAGCCCTTTCCTAACTGAAGTGGGGGTTAACTCGCTACTATTACTAGCTTTGCCTAAGTAAACTAGATGTGCCGGAAACTAGCTTTGCCCAAGTAAACTAGATGCGCTGCATATGCGCCACAATTCTAAAGCTAGTAAAATTAACTAGAAAAAACTAAATGTGCGGCGCATGTGCGCGCCACACACAAATGCAACGAACTATGCACACTAAACTTACCCAAACCCCTACCTGCAGGCCATAAACATAAGAAAGCTTTCCCGGGCATGGGGCGGCCAAATGGCCTCTCGCTTGTTTTTCAATATCCCCCTCGATGTATGTGTAGATAGCATAGATAGCCACCCGGTACCATTGAAATCAATGAAGAGAAATGCCATGACGTCATTTGATGTCCCTCTAGGTCTAGGCCAACGGCGGCTGTTTCTCCTCCGCGGCGCAAACGAGTGTTTTATAGTTGTAGCCGGTCCACTTTACAACCATGACGTGAGGCACACAACCCCTACTACTGCCAACTTCTGCTTCTGGACTCAAGCTAATCTAAATTGATGAGCTCTTTCACATGTCCCAAGAAGGCAATTGACAAACATTTGTCCGTCTATCTCATGTTTTCCCGTAGAAACAGCTGTGCTCTTTAGAGAAGATGCCCCCCCCCCCTCAAATATTTGATTGTTGCATATGGAAGATTTGACGGAAGGCGGACGCAGATCACTAAGATATTGTAGAGGGTGAGAAAGACACTTCTTAAACATTGTAGAAAGGCGTGGCGCGCCTTAGATGTTAGGAGTTGCCATAGTAAACTTCTCAGACCCTGCCCAATGCCCAATGCATCTACCAAGTGTTTCAATCATCTCACACGTAACCGATGTCCATCCTTGCAACTCAATAAACTATTTGACATGACCACTAGAGAGACCCACTGACACTGAGCTGGCTTGTGTCAAAAAGTGAGTAATTTGATCCCGACTATTTGGGCATATAGTGATGACTTACATGTCAGGGAGGCCAGAATAAGCTTCTTAGACCTGTCATCCCATAATCGCACCAAGTGTTTTAAAATACTCAGGGAGCAATATCTGACACCCTTGACTAGAAAGACACCATCTTCCATGTCCAGAGAGGACCATCTGGGCTGGATCTAGCCGAAGAATGAGCCAATTGATTCCAACTACTATTTTGGTATATAGTGATACCTTAGATGTTGGAAGATGCCAGAGTAATCTTCTGAGACCTGTCCCATGCATCCAGCAAGGGATTTGAAACACTCCAGAAAGTAATTATCGACCTTCCATAACTCACAACTCAACCTTTTCAATATACAAATAGGGACACTGGGCTGGATGTGGCCACGAAATGAGCCAATTGTTTTTACCATTTGGGCATATAGTGATGCCTTAGATATTGGAAGTTGCCAGTTGAAACTCTCACACCTGTCCTATGCATCTAACACGTGTTATGCAACACCTCACAAGCAATAGCCTTTTCTCCTCCCAACTCTTCATAACATGTTCCATGCTGAGAGGGGCCCTCTGCTGGGCTGGCTATGGCCGATAAACGCGCCAATCCATTCCTACTATTCTGGGCATATTCTGACGCCTTAGATGTTGGAAGATGCCAGAGTAAACTTCTTAGACCTTCCCTATGCTAGCAAGGGTTTTGAAACATTCTGGGAGCAGTTATCAACTTTCCTTTACTCCCAACACAACTTTTCATCTCTCAGAGGGGGTTGACTCTGCTGGCTCTTGAGGAAGAACGAGCCAATTGATTCCGACCATAAATTGAGCATATGGTGATGCATTCGGTTTTGATGTTTTGAGATACCAGAGTAAGCTCCTCAGATTTGCTCCATGCAATGACGAAGATACCAGAATTATTATTAGAACTCATCTGATAATTTCATAGAAGGAGAGAACTCTTGATAGCCCACGGATAACCACATGAATGAGATAACGCCAGACTGTAAGTAAGCAACACAAAATGACGAGAAATAGAGAATGGTGATGATATCTAACGGATATCGCTAGAAAAAAATCAGATCATATGGGAATGAGAATGCACAAAGAAAACTGCGAGAATGCATCACACAATGTGATGAAACAGCAAATATTGATGGCAGTATATCCATGACTTCAAGCAAGGGACGGTAAAGAACCCACCCACTTTGCTTGAAATGAAGTGATGATGTGGCAACGGCACCTTCACCTTGTGTTGTAACTCTGAATAATGATGAAAACACTGGAAAACCAAAGATTTGCTTTGTGTATTATGCATACAGCCAAAATGCTCACTTTGGACGTTTCAAGGTCTATCTGTCTACTTTACTAGGAAATTTAATAAGTTGACAGTTGCTGTGGTGGTGCAGTATGTAATTACCTTTGGTGTGGAAAATGGAGATGTGCTTCAAAATTCACCGTCAATGTCATCACTTTGATTGCTCAACTCGTAATTCCCAGCACGGCTTGAAGAACCTGCAGAGTGTGACCGTTGTGTACCGCCAAATAGCTCCCTCATATAGTTATCGTCCAAGTTTTGCCACCAAGTTCTTCCAGAACTCTGTATTGACTCGCTGACTCGGCGAGCTAATGGTGACTCGACAACGAGCAAGTCATTAATATCAAAGCTATCATCTTCCTCGTCATCATTTTCAATACCCTGTTTCATTCCAAAGCGTGCCAGGATTCTCTCCGTTAATCCACCACAGACAATTGTTGTGAACATGCATATAAATAGAGTAGCAGTCGCGTACGAATCTGAATTAGGACCAGGCATGCTCATAGATAATGCAAATGCAATGGCGCCTCGTAAACCGGCGAACCAAAGCACGCATTGCATTTTACATGAAACTTTGTTCACTCCTTTCCTTCGACAGCAGTTTGCCACCAATGTTAATGGAAATATATTGAATGCACGAGCTATGAAACAGAACAACACCCCGAGTAGAGAGAACACGACATCCCAATTCTTAAAACGTCCAGTGAACACACCCATTCCCATGTACAAAAAGACAATAGTCTCCATTGTCACAGCTAGCGTTGCAAAGAACTGCTCCGTTGTCAATTGCGCAGTTTGGGATAGGTTGTAGGAATTATAATGCGAAAGCACAATTGCATGTACAAATAGAGCCATAATTCCAGATAGCTGATATGCTTCTGCAGTTGCATAGCAACAATAACAAAATAGATAAAGCAGGGATGCCTCCAATTTTGGGAAGTCAGATATTGATGTGTGTTTGAAGATATAGGATACTAAAAGCCCTAGAACTATTGAACAAAAATGATTGATAGGACCAGGAAGGAAAAAGGTAGAGCAAATGACAGTAATGCTCACCCCAATAGTTTCATTTTTACAAAACTCACCTATACCGACACATATTGAGAGTATTGTCATTGTAGCTGAAGTATCAAACAATGAAAGCAAATACATAAATGAGATAAAAACGAATACTGCTTGTGGAAATGTAGCCATGTCAACATCTCTCTCACCAAAAGAGAAAAGCGCAGCAGGAATAACTGATCGGCTAAACCCTGGTCCTTCTGGGTCGTAGTACTTGTGGAACGTCTTAAATAGTACAATTGAGACTGCATCATTCAGTACGCTCTCTCCAAACACCAGGCTGTACAATAAACTGTCACATTGTAATTCAGGGTTTCCCATAATTGAGAGCGTTGCTACCGGATCAACAGCTGATATTAAAGCGCCAAATAGCAAGGCCTCCATTGGGTTCTCGGTATCAACATGCCGTAACAATCCAATTTGTGCTGCCTTGAAAGTGAGCATCCCCACTACCAATGTAGAAATGATGGTTCCTCCAAAGGCATATAATGTAATGGCACCAATGTTCTCAAAGAATTGTTTCTTTTCCAAGTTATACCCGGCTTCAAAAATGATTGGTGGCAGTAGAACGAAGAAGAAGAATTCTGGTGAGAAGGAGAAGAGTGTTAAGTCGGTGACAGCCAAACGAGCCACGCCGCCGATGACAACGCCTACAAGCATCGCCACTGCTGATTCAGGGAGATAATATATCTTCTTCTTCTTTACATAGTATGCCTATACAAACCACGAGAAAGGCGACAACAGCAAAGAAGTTTGACCGAAATGAGAACAGAGAGAAAGATATGAACGAGCTGTGTTTTATACACTCACCAGCATTATGCAACATATCAGCGTGATGTTTAGAAACAATGCTGCATCTGCATCAAATTGATGTGTCTCCTCGGCGGCATCAATATCTTCAATGGTAGGCGATGCAGTGGGTTGATCAGTTAATATTGCTATCGTTTCATTTACAGTTCTGCTATTGTTCTCGGAAATACTTGCATTAAATACAATCCCCCCTTCGTCACCGATCATGATAGTAGAGGTTACGTTGAATGATCCTGATCCATTTGACATCTGCCTTCACCAGAGAAATACTTTTGAAAGCCGCTCGCTCACAGCCGATCACGGCACAAATTCCAATGCCAAATGGGATGAGTGAGCCGAACCTCTCAGCACTACTTTGCGATACCTAACAAACCTCGAGAACTATTGTATGAACGATGGAGATTGGAGATAGAAGAGGATACATACCTAGGAGGAGCACGACGGATCATTCTTGGAAAGATTATCATCTAGATATTGTACGGAATACAGAGGAACTCAAAGAGACCTACTCGCCAAGATATCATCGCCAGTTCAGGCCCCTCCTTCTCCCACAGCCACACAACCACAACAATAAGAAATATCAGTGCACCATGGCGCTTCGTGTCCTCCGCCTCCGCATTGTGCCAACGTTTGCTCCATCATCTTGCCATGGAAGGCACTATTCTTCCATTCATGCGAGCCTCTATAATGCGCAAGAATTAATAACTGTCTCATCAGCGCCGACCACATCATTTCTTCCATCGCAATGCTTTACCGCCGGACGTGGTCATTATGTTTCATATAATCTACTCAATGCAAAATCCTTCAGCAGCGGCAGCAGTGAAGACTCTACAAGCAAACCATCCAATACCGATACGGATCAATTAAATAATGATGGCCTTCCGGAACTTCTCTACGAGGGACCATTTGCATCACTCACCTTGAGGCTAAAACGCATATCACTCATGTCGGCTGTCATTGGTATTGTCGGTCTACCCGCACTCTCTGTATTCTACGGTGGAGGATCGATACCAGCCACGGGTCAACTCGCCATAATAGCCACTGCGGGCGTGACGGCTGTGGGATCTACGGCATTGTTAGGGTATTGTTTTTCACCCTATGTTCATTATTTGGAGCGTTTGCCACCAGCTACTTTGAATGAAAATAACGTTGATGAGGGAGAAGAAGATCAAAATTTATTCAGAATCACAACTCGAGATATTTTGGCAAGAAGAGTCGAAACCATATTCAACCCTGCAACTGATATATCTCCTGCACCAAGCAACAATTCACGTCCATTTTGTAACTTTTTGGTACGAGGATTGCCCATGTACGTACATAAGGAGATGATTCATGATCATAAGTTGAGAGTTCAATTGGTGGGTGAGGAAGAGCCACAGCAACAGGATGATTTGGAGGCGAAGAACAAGAAGAAGACGGATGATGATGAGTTCTTTTGAGCTAAAATTTGCTCACTTCAACTGTGATACGATAACTTTTTGCAATTGACATCAAGGCTCTTCCTTGATTCATGGCATGTTTTGGGAGTGCATACGTCCTTTCGCCAGCGCGCCATCATTCCTCTTGACCATGTGCGCAACCCGAACATTTCTAAAGCAGATTCCTTCTCACATAGGGTTAAGGTGATGAGGATTCCATTACATCCCTGAAAGAATTTGCCTACCCAAATAATACAAAGAGATACTGTTATTGGCATTCTGATACATCTGACATGTATGACTGTGATTATCAGAGTGATTAGGGGGGTACAATAGTTATGAATCGTTTTATTTCTCCTCTTTTGTTATTTCATTATGATAGCTTTCTCGAGCCATATGCATTTCACCAATGTTTCATCGCAAACACCCCACCAGAAAATGCCGCAATCAATTGGCTTCGTCGATCTTCCTTTTAGCGCTTCCTTTAGTTGGTTTTGGTACAAACATCAATGGCACAGCTCTGGCAAATTGATAGATCGCAGATAGCTTTCTTGCATCCACATCATTTTTTTCGCTTCTTGCAACATGACATCCTCTAACTCTGCCAAACCAACTGACAGCAATAGGTAACACTTTCAAATCCCATTCGAGGAATGGTTCCATGTCAATGTGGGGGTGATAGCGTAAGATCTTCTGAACTGCAACTTCTTCCTCGTCCCCGTTATTGTTCAGTTCGATGAGGGAAGAAAAATCGGCAGGAAGATTATCACTTGTAACAGCCTGCAGTGTATGATTGGAAAGATATGTTGCATTGACAGTTGAT
>JALLAU010000538.1:0-14406 GCA_036939495.1 Thalassiosira hispida
CCACTCGTTTGGTCACAGACCACAATCCATTCGCACTAGTGTGGTTTCTTATAGTAATCACATCAGGTGATCAGGTGCCTCTAATAAATAGTTAATAAAATTATGAGACCCCTTTTAAGTGCGTTCAAGTAGTGCTTATTATGGAAGATATGGTGCCGAATTACCTCCCTCAACGTCCATCCATTCTTTTTTTGTCTGCGCTTCGAGTTCACAAGATAGCAGTGTTGTTTGCGCTGTTTGCCAGCCACGATGGCTCCTCCAGCCCACACCGCCTCTCGAAAGTATCAAGCTAAGGAGGAGTTTGTTACCGGGCATAGCGGGACGACTGCTCACGAGATCTTACTCCTCTGCTTGGTCATCCCCATCGGGCTCCATTTGTATCACAAGCTGCACTCGTATTATGTTGGTCGGAATCATCATCATCATCATGGAGGTTCAAAGAATAAGATCGTGTGGGTAGGCGTTGCCATTGAATTCATTACATTGATGGTGCCAATGCTACTCGTTCAAACGTCTCTCTTACCCTATTTAACCGGACCACTTGTGTTGTTTGGGGGTATGCTTACAACTTCATTATTGATACCATCGAAAAGCATAAAAAATAGTCGGCCACAACAATCTACAGACTCATCACAAAGCAATAATGAGCATCGAAGGCCAGCATACCTCTCCATTCACAGATCATGCGTCTACATCCTAACCACCATTGCCATACTGGCCGTAGATTTTCCAATCTTCCCACGAAGATTCTGCAAAACTGAAATTGGGGGATATGGTTGGATGGATTTGGGTGCGGCCAGTTTTGTAATTATTGCTGGATGGGCATCAGCATTAGGGTCATCAGGATCCAATAATCTATCAAAGGCCACAAACTATTCCATTGGCTTCTTGTTACGCAAAGCTGTCAAAAAATGTGCTCCATTAATACTTCTGGGGTTCATACGCTTTGCCACAAATAAAGGATTGGAGTATCAGGAACACGTTTCCGAGTATGGAGTTCATTGGAATTTCTTCTTTACGCTTTGCTGTGTAGAGGGGTTCATTGTTGTGTGGAAAGGTCTGAAGTATCAGCTTGGGTATCTTGCTACAAAGTTGCCTTTCGACAGAGTTTTCGGTCTGTCAATGATGATAGGATATCAATTATTCCTTTCGAGTGGAGGACAAGATTTCATAGAGAATGGCGATCGAAGATGCAATGAAAGCTATGACGTCTATTGGCCGGCGTCATACTATCCATCCTTGTGCAATATATTTGTTGCAAATAGAGAGGGGATTTTAGGGGTTGTGGGATACTTGAGTTTACGTCTGTTGAGTGAAGATGTTGCTCGATGGTGTCTGTTGCCCATGCAAGACGCTTCGGACCAAAGAAAACAGAAGCAATTGAGGCAACAGCGACTGTTCATCATGTCCGCATTATCATGGATCACGCATGTATGTCTGACAGTTGGTTTCCAAATACCAAACTCCCGCAGATCAACCAACGCTTCGTTTATACTTTGGTCACTAGCCCACAATATCTCACTTCTGTGCTTGATTCATTACGTAGTGTCAAGAGTACCTCAGGCTGAGAATGGAAGTGATAATACAACTCAAATACTCGAGGCAGTGAATCGATTTGGCCTTGCCGTGTTTTTGTCTTCTAATATTCTCACTGGCGTAGTGAACTTGACGGTTGATACCCTTCACTCATCAAATGGTAAGGCCATGTTTGTTTTATCAATATACCTGGCGCTGGTATGTGGGATAGCATTGTTGCTGGATAAATTGCTCAAGAAACAGAAAGTTGAATAGAGGCATGCGACAGCATGAGTATCATCTATGAGCATCCCATTTTTTACTCGAAAAGGGGGGGGAACGGCTTTGTGCGCGCTGTGCCCCCTCGATATCTAGATACCAACTTCAAGAAGTTGGTGACACTCACCATCACAAAATCAGCCATGAGAATTCTCAACATGCCGCCGCCAAAGCAAGAAGAACAACAAGCAAAGGTACCATAACGCCTTTCAGCAACGTCGACTTCCCCAACGCCACATCATAAAACTTTATTATTCATTACTAAATCTGTCATACTTTTCTCAAGGAGAGATGAAGAAGCTCTTGAGGATTCCATATACACCGACCAATCTCAATAACAACCTAATCGATAGACTAGGTAAAAACGATTTCTCTCTCGTCCGTATCATATTTTCATCGCGCAACCTCGGCAGTCAAGGCATCCATATTTTATGCGAGGCATTACGAACGAATACCAACCTCATGGCACTTGACTTGAGTTCCAATTCAATTGGACCAGAGGGAGCCAAGTCTATTGCGCGTTTGTTGCAACATCAGACAATGATTGCCAGCAGCAATGATGCCAAAGAAGGAGGAATCAAGACTTTAATATTGGGAGATAATAATTTACGTGATGAAGGTATAAAAGCCATGGCTGACGCGCTCGAGAACAGCATGATTGAGAATCTATGGATAGATGATAATTGCATAGGTGCATCAGGTCTTGCTGTGCTGGCCGACGCTATTAAGAGAAATCCTTCTCTGAAGAGATTGCATCTTCGCCACAATTCATTCCAATCATTATCTCCGTTGATCTCTTGCACATTTAATAAACAAAGTTTGAACAGTGTTGCGGACAGCAATCATACATTGAATCATATTTTTCTCAACTGTGGATATTCATATGAGTGTGAGGAGTTGGAACTAATACTGAAGATAAACCGGCTGGGAAGGGTAGAAGCTCGTAGGAAGAAAATTGCTTTATTCTTGGGAGAAGACTTGGGAAGGCTGCTGCAGATAGACATGGAGTCAAAGCTTATGCCTCGATTGCTTGGGATTCTCTCTGAGCATGGTAGCATTTCTACAATGTTTCAACTATTGCAAAATCTGCCTTCAGATGTTCTACTCTTCACATGCGCCAAAAGCCACACCGATCAAATGGATGTTGATGATCCAATGGACATTGAATATCTTTCTTAGGTTTGGCAGCCGGGGGTCGGGTGGTGGTAGACATTTTATGGGGTTGTGCATGTTGTACGGGGTAAAAGATAGATATGTTTGTCGGTGTTGTTAAATAATGTAAATAAGGTTAATTTGATGTTGCTGCTATTCTGTGAAGTTTTTCATATCACAATCGAAGCATTCCACTGCATTCAAACGCTTCACCAGTAATGTATCCACTTCGTTCAGCACTTGCCAGAAAGAGCGCTAGGTTCGCCACATCTTCGGCCTGACCCAACCTTCGTAAGGCAATTTTGCGTTTTATGGCATCAAGTACTTTATCTGGAACCTATGATATGCAAATGTTGAACAGTGGAAATGTCAGTTCAACCAGATCAAGTCAATAGTACAAGACAAAACCAATAAACCTTACCGCATGTGCCATGGGCGTGTGTATAAAACCTTTCAATTTCAAGATGAAAATTATGATATTAATGTGCAATTCGATATTATGAGATATGGCCAAAGATATCTTCACTTACCTGGCTGAATGCAGTTGACTCGAACAGTTGGTGGTGCAGTATCCGTGTCTCTAAAAGTGCCATCATCCCCAACACAATCAACAGCGCTCGCTGCTTTCCACGAAAATGCAGCCATCTCTTTTGCTAAAGATCTCGTAAGACCCACCACTCCACCTTTGCTTGCTGCGTAGTTGGCTTGGCCTACATTTCCGTAGCTTGAGACAATAGAGCCAATATTGATGATAGATCCGCCAACCCCTGACTTAGATTTTCCATTACTACCCCTCATAAGAAGTGGATTGAGTCGGCTGGGGTCACAGAAAGCTTGGCACATAAGAAATGTACCTTTTAGATTCACATCCAGTACATCATCCCAATCTTTATCTGATATATTGGAAAGTCTACCATCTCGTGTGATTCCTGCACAATTGACAAGGATTGATGCTACAGAGGAAGAGGATGAGATGGCCTTGAGCGCCACCTCGTCAGCTCCCAATATTGCATTTTGGACTTGTGATTTATCTGATACGTCACAAAGAAATGTCTGGATCAAAACGTCATTTTTAGTTGCGCCATGACATGCTGCTGCGACCGCTTCTAATTCGTCTTGTTGCCTATCGGCCAATAGAAGATTGCATCTGCATGACATGGTCGGCGGTGAAACAATATGTATGCGGTTGATTTGTCGTATCAGCATTATAAATACTCTAGAATACCATGTTTTTGTTATTGATTTATCTGAAGTTATGAACTCACCCTTGCTCGGCGAGCGCAATCGCCGTGGCTGCATATTTTTATTTGGAGCATGAGTGAGAAGAAGTCAGCATTCAGATTCAGATATTAGTTGAGGCTCCTACACAGATACAAATCAACAGTATCATTATGTACCTCTTCCGATGCCCGATGCAGCCCCGGTAACAATGGCCGTTTGAGATGTCAGTTTTAGCCACGCTGCCATGATTGATGCTGGAGAGGATGAGATGAGATGAAGATGCTCGCTCTAGAGACTCGCCACTAGCCCTGCCCCCTGCCGTCCGGACTATTATGGTGTTGTGGTTTAGTGCACTTTGCTGCCGTCTGCCTCCGACATGATAATATTAATATTATGGGCTGTTGGTTTAGACCATACGCATTTTTCGAACCATTCCTAGAGTTAAAGTGTGCATCGCGCACGTGCGCCGCCCATTTAGTTTTCACTAATTAATTTTACTAGCTTTATAACAATGTGGCGCTTGGTGTCACATAGTTTACTTAGGCAAAGCTATCTAGTGGCGCTAATGGTTACACATCATGCGCACTAAACCAACAGCCCTCCACCCAACTCTCTGCTCGACCAAGCAAGCATTGCATTGCTTTGGATGGACCGAGCCGGGGCCACCTACCATACACCACCGTTCTATTGCGGCTAAACGACGATGGGACCACGGATGAGACCAGCAGCAAGGACAAAGCAAACTAGGCAACGCTCGCTCCCATCAATCGTTCCACTATGATGGAACCGTCGATCGAAGACGAGCACCACGCGCCACCGCCACCATCAACTCTTGACAGAATAAAGTCATCATTCGATTGGAAGAAAGTGATTGCGACTGTTATAATAGGGTTCTGCCTCCTGTCCATATTGGATCAATCTTCGTATTTTTCACAGACATTGAATTCGCTTAGTAGTTACTTCGACGGTGAACAGATCACAATGCCAGCCATTGGTAATCTATTGCGACGACAGGATCCGCTTATTGCCCGGCGGACATTTGTTCTTACCACCACCCACTACCCGGATATCTCTGATATTCGCTTCCACCTCGCCCTTGAACTGTGCAAGCTAGCTCAGCTTTACAAGATACACTTGATAATTGTCGATGACTCACCAGAACATGAAACTGTACGAGATCAATTCCAACAGGCAGGTGAGTATGTCCATGCATTTCAGCAAGATAAAACCAACTATTCCGGGAAAGGGGGTGCAATACGTCAGGCAATACATCATGCTGCGAGTTTGATTCAGGAGATCAACCTCGAGAGGGGCAATGGATTGAATGATGCTGTCATTTGCTTTACTGAACCAGAAAAAGTCGACTTAATGAATCATATGACCTTACTTGCCAAGCCAATACTTGATGGAGCAACTGATGTGGTTATACCCACAAGAAACGATGAATTCTTTAGACAGACGTATCCAATGGAACAGTATCACAGTGAATCATTTGGCAATCTACACTTTGATTTGCTGGCAAAGCATTTTGAGGGGTTCCAGCAGGAAGGTGCGAAGAAACTAGACTGGCTTTTTGGGCCTTTTGCCTTCAAAGCTACTTTGGCACGCAGCTGGTTGGATTACGATGGTACGAGCTGGGATGCACAACTTATTCCATATGTTCGAGGTGTGAGGGAACACGGTTGGAGAATCATGGCTGTGACAGTCAACTTTCGTCATCCGAAGGAAATGAAAGAGCAGGAGGAAGGATTTCCGGAATGGACGAAGAAAAGGCTGAAACAGCTGACCTTATTATTTGATTTACTGGGTGACAAAGAATTGTCACCATGATGAAAGTTAAATCTAACCCAAACTGATCATTACATTGAGTCCTATTACAAAATCATGGGTGTTATACCTACCCAGGGGGTACGGCATCTTTTATTTTCTGAGATGAGGGGTGTCTACCTTATTTGTACCCAAAGGGGGCTCAAGTCTCTAGCTACATGAAATACCTACTCCTAATAATTACAACCCCTCCATCTATCTGCATACCAGGAGATAAAAGTATGTCCCTCTATCTCCCCACTCCCATTTTTCAACTGAGCAACGCTAGCTGAGCAACGGGCAACACCCAATGGATGGGACAATAACAATAGCAAACATCTAAGATAATGTTGGCGTGAAACCCTTCGTCCTGTGCGGCCCCTTATCAGATTATTGTTCACTAAAATCCTGCCTTCTTGGTACAAATGCATACATTCCTATCCGCCACCATCAAATCAGACCACGCAATCATCAATCATGTCAACCAAACCCTTTGTGCTACGGTTCAAATTCAGAAACTTTGATCCCCTCCCATTCGAACGTGGCGAATTCCTATATTCGGACAGGATAACCGACCGTCGCAACGGCAACATATGGCAACTCCAAATCTACCCCGGCGGGACACACGTTTCCAAAGAGGGCATCATGTCGGTATACCTCCACAACGTCGAAGGGCCCGACGTTAGCGCAAGGACTACATTTATATTGAGGGATGCCAATGGAAATGCCTTCCATCGGGAGGCGTTGAACGATGTGGACGTTTACAAGGCGTTGAAGGAATGCTTTGGGTACTTTTCGTTTATTGATAGGTCGAGAATTGTGGATGTGGCGAATAATGTTCTTGTGGGGGGTACTACACTTGTCATTGATGTGGCGGTCCAATATGCTGCCAAAGTGCCAACTCCTCCGTCGATATGAGAGTTTCGTGATTACGATACCATCGTTTTAATATGATTATGGCAGCGTGTGGTGATGGTGGATGGTGGGGAGGGAGGAGATGCAGCAATTGACAGGAGTCGACAGGCCATTTTCGTTGGAAACTTGAGGATGGATTTGGATTTTACAACGAAAATGGACAGATAAATAGTTATGCCTGGCTGGCAATTCATGTCAATCAGCAGCTAGGATCACCCACCATCGCCCCACAAATTCAATTTCCATCTCGGGCACACAATAACATCTCACAGTTCATTTTGATTCCCTAATTAAACCATAGTGGCAAACCAAAAACGCAACGGAAGAACTCACATGAATTCCAAGGGGAGGAAGGCATCATCAGGGCCTACTAGAGATGATGACGATTCTTTTCGCAGTGGCAAGAGCAAGACATTCACTCGGCGCAAGAATAAGCTGCAAATGAAAACGGACGACGATGCCATCTTCGCCCTCCTCGTCGACGGCCGTCACACCACCAGGAAAATGAAGAAGGATGGAAACTGCCTCTTCCGCGCAATCTCGGATCAATTGTTTGGAGATGCCGGGGCGAAGCATGGTGATGTACGACACCAGATTTGTAGTTTTCTGTTGAAGAACAGGGAGGAATTCGAACCGTTCCTGCTCATGGAAGATGACAGCGAGGATGTGACTGACATGGATGCATACATTGATAATATGATGGAGGTAAGATTGATTCAAAGCTGGGGCATGCAATTTCCTTTCAGCTGGCCCAGCTCTTGCAAACCTTGCCCCATGTCAATCTTTTGTATTGGTTGACCTCATAGGACGGAGTGTTTGGTGGGAATATTGAGTTGGTGGCTGCATCCAGACTCTGTAAACGAAGCATCAAAGTGCTGTCGCGTGAATTTGGTACGAATCTGATTGAATGTAATGAGCACGAAGGCAAGGAATTGTTGCTACTTTATCTCGGAGAGAATCACTACAATAGCGCCCGTGTCAAAACTGCAAAGGGTGGAGGGAAGACTGCGAGCGAGAACAGCAGCCGCGGTTTGCCCAGTGGGGCGGTGGTTGATGAATTGAGGGAAGAGCTTGATGGAGTGAGGCTGGTTAATGATGGCCCGAGAGACAAGTCAGTCTCCAGTCTAGGGACATCATCCATGAGCAAGGGAACCAAAGTGAAGGCTGATTGAATGTCCCATTAACAATGTTGTGACGTGCGTGTGCATCGTGTCTGAGCGAGGCATGATATGTCAAGCTGAAGAAGATTTAAGGCAGGACACAAATAATATGGAAAATAGTAATCAATGTGTCCTATCCAAATAGAAAGCTCACAGATGCATTACCGCCAGCTAGCTGTGACTATTGCATGGAGGGTAAGTATTAACATTCCATGACATTGGCTTAGATTTTAAGCTCGGCGCAACAATAAGATTACATGAGACCCGGTTTGACCAGTTAAATTAATTAATGTAATCTGACCCAACTCTCTACTCAGGAAGTTTTGCTAGTGGTTGGTTCCTTTATAATGATGTTCAGATGGATATTTGATCACTAGAAATATTGGCTCGTTTGTTTCACTAACAGATGGATCAGTACCATCATGCATCTCTCATGAACTTCATATTTTTTCGTGAAGTGATGCAGCTGAGGCCAATGAGACCAAGACTAGGTAGTGATGTTAACAACAATTGCTGGTATGGATTAATTTTATAATAGTGTCCTCTATTACTACTTTTGTTCCAAAGCTCAAATCAAGTTCAGTGTTCCCATTTTACTCACTATGTGTACCAGTCCTACTACATTTGATGTTAATCCAAATAGTTGAACTGATTATGGTAGAACCATCATATGCTATAATTGAACTCTCGGAGTCCTCGAACTGTTAATCCTCTATAGGTTTCGCATTAAAAGATCTTTTGCTGAAACATGAACCAATTGGTTCTCTCCAACTGTGCAAATTTTCTCCTCTGACCGTCCTACCTTGGGATTTTGCATGCAGGTCTGAAAAGCTTCTTCTGGTATCTCCCAACATATAAACGGATCAATCTTAGCCAAAATGGTCAGCATCCATTGGCCTTTATTGTTGGTGGGGACAGCTAGCCCAGTGAACCCCTCTCCGCATGGCAAATGCATCGATTGGCCTTTCTTTTCGGCTGGAACAGTCAGCCAAGTTGACTACGTTCTGCATGGACCCTGATGTGAGGTTGCACTGTAAGGAGGAATGACCGTTGCTTCTGAGGTGTATCAAACCACTTGTGGGGTGTATGGGGCAGGTCCAAGAAGCTTCTTCTGGCATCTCCCAACATCTAAGACATCAATCTTTGCCCAAATGGCCGTCATCGATTTGCCTTTCTTTTTGGCCGGAGTAGCTAGCCAAGTGGACCACACTCGTCATTGCAAATGATGTGTTGTTGCAAGCTAAGGAGAAATTGCCAGTGCTTCTGAGGTGTATCAAACCACTTGTGGGGTGCATGGGGCAGTTCCGAGACGCTTCTTCTCGCATCTCCCAACATCTCCCAACATCTAAGGGATTGATCTATGCCCACATGGTCAGCATCAATTGGCCTTTCATTTTTGGCCGGAGCAGCTAATAAAGTGAACCATGATGCTCGGCTATACAAATGAAGTTATGTTGCACCGTAAGGGTACCATTGCTTCTGGGGTGTTTCAAACCACTTGTGGGATGCATGGGGCAGTTCCGAGACGCTTCTTCTCGCATCTCCCAACATCTAAGGCATCATCTTTGCCCAACTTGTCATATCATCTGTGTCAAAACTGGAAGGAAAGTCTGCTCGCGATAACAGCTGCCTTGATGTGCCTAGTGTGATGTTGGTTGATGAATTGATGGAATAGCTTGATTGCGTGAGGCTTGTTAACGATGGTCTGAGAGATGCCAGTCTCCTGTCTAGGGACATGAGCTGATTGAGTTTTTGATGTCAATATTGTGACTGTATGATAGTGTGCATCATGTCTGAGCAAGGTATGATATCTCAAGCTGAAGAAGATTCAAGACAGCCCCAAATAATCAGTAAACATGAGTGTGGCATATCTTGGTGCCGTGCCAACGATTGCAGTATAATCATTGCATGAATATGGTAGATATCGGAAAAGACTCTGAAATATATTAGTTAGAAATTTGGGATACATTTATCAAAGCTTCCCGTCAGTACCTAAGTGCTACCCAACAGCAGGATTGCCGCCACCGACACGAAGGCACTCATGGTAATAAATCAATATAATCTTGCCCCACTCTCTGCTCAGGGAGCTTTGCAAGAGGTCGTTTCCCTCTATAGCGATGTTCTGATGAATATTTGCTCCTCGGCGTTCTCCTTTTACTCATTATTTGCACTAGGTCCCACTCGCTTAAGTGCGTGAATATAAATACATTGAACTGTTTAGAACCAACTACCATATGCTATGATTGAACTCGTATGATAACACTAGAATTTCAAAGACCAAACTATTCCTAATAGTTTTGTGTATACATCTAAAGCTGCAGACGATTCAGCTTTCAACCTCTCTTCATCCGTGTTGGATAATTCACGAAGCTGTTTCCCCCAACCCAATCAAGCTAGCTCAGCGTTCTCCTTTTACTCAATATTTGCACTAGGTCCCACTCGCTTTAGCGTTTATGGCAAGGCAGAGATGTCCATAATGACGTCGGCGGCTGCTGCTTTGAGCGGCAAGACAAAGATGTCCACGTTGACGCCGGCGACTGTTTTGAGCGGCAAGGCGAATAACTATATAGAAATAATTATCGAATGATTGATTGCTACTACTATTAATTTGAATCATTTCAGTTTGCTGACCTTCGACTTCGGCTTGAGATCTCGATATTACCTTTTGCAAGCTCTTCCTCCTTGCCAAAGCAATAGTCCCAGCAGTTATTTTGATTCTCCCGAGAGCTTCCCATTCCAGAGCCCCCGAAACTGAGAATGACCTTTTTCCCCTGATCTCGCCACATATCTACCAAATCTTGACGATTCTTGTTCTCGCAAATGGTGATATTGGCTATGTTGCATTTCTGATCACAAACATTCTGTGCGGGTGTCCAAGTGTAGGTTACAGCAAAGGCAATGATCAAATGCGAGTACGGTCGTATTTGTTCCACCGTTGGACATGTTTCCCAGTTCCCAACAAAAGCCATCAAGCGACTATCATTGTCTGCGGTATAGATGGGTTTTGAAATTTGAGGACGGGAGTCCCAGCAACTATCCCCCTGGCAGCATTCCCCACAAAAATCCTTGGTAGTGCCACAAAACCCAAGTTGAGAACAGCACATCCCCGTCGGGCAAGGAAGCGTTGGCCCGCAATCGCGGACCTTTGCTTTGCATGCGCTCTGGATCGATTCAGTTGGTGGTGGTGGTTGTCCCTTGGACTTTTTTCCAAGAAATATGCCCATGATAATAACCGCAGAAACAACGATTAGTAATGGAAAGAGAAATCTCTTTTGTGTGTACCACGGACGAAGAATCATCGCTTGGTAGATTGAAGGTGTGGTAGAGTTATCATGAACAAATGAGTTCGCTTCCACTAAATATGCTTCTGGAACAATGATAGTTTGGTCACTGATCCTTTTTGGACCAGCACTATCACTATTGTGATGAGAGCTGCCACTGGTAGTCGGAGGCGCATGGTTGTCATAATCTGCCGATGCAATGGCCATTGACGTTGAGGTGTGATTGCCTTCAAACACTTCAGATGCCGATTGCATGTCTTGTGCTGTTTCTAATACCGCTTCTTCGTCCTGCGAAGGAGCATTTTCTAGCTGGTCTTGAGGCGGAGGATTATCATGGTGTGTAGGCGATGCGGCAGCGCCAGCTATAGTATTTGATTTTACTTTGTTCTTCACATGAGCCCGAACTACTTGACAAAATGTTTGCAACGGCGATGGCTGGAGGAAGTGGCGGCAAAATTGGAGGCACGCTCGTCAAATAATCAAATCGTGCTAGTTCTGGTTCTGGTTCTGGTTCTGAACTGCGATCGAACTCCAGGCAGTTGCTTTCGTCTGCGCCAGTGTCCCCGTCCCCGTCCTTCTTGGAATTTATATCTTTGTTCGGCATGATCCGCAATCCGAGGATCAACTGAAGCCAGGCAGGTATTGTATATTGTAGGTCTTCACGCAGGCCAAAAGTTCCTAAGACTACAATAAGATTTCTTGAAGATTTCTTCCAGTTTGCTCACGTATTGTACCTACCTATGTAGAGAGAGTAGAGGTAACTTCACGTAGGTACCTAGGTATCGTACCTACGATCGTACTCCTAGCTACATTAGCTAGATATCTAGATCTTTGCTCTTTGCCTGATCTTTTCACATGCAACGTAGACGTAGCTCTTCAGGAGATTCATTGCAATCACCCCGGACAATAATTGCTCCGTCGGGCGGTGAACGGGAGCGGAAAGAGGAAAGAAGTGAATCGGCATGCCAGCCAGGGCAGGGGCAACGATCTACGGACCTCTTTATATTGATGACTCCCAACGTGATGGTGATGGTGATGACGCCCACCAAGTTCCATATTCATATTATTTGCCATCGCGCATCATCGCCCGCCACTATCTCCATCTTCGCTGCCGTTGTCAAATGCGCCAGTTTTGTACCATCTTCTTACTTATTTTGAGCATAATAGCATCGGCATTATTCGCGACAAAAGAATTGTTCCACCTGTCTTTTCCGAACCTACTGCGCACTATATTTGGTGCTGGTAAAAAGGGTTCATCGACAACGGCCGTTTGTCTCACTCATCTCCTTCATGGCAGCCGAACGACAGTTGAAAGTATGGTTCTGAATAGAACGGCATTAGCTTTCAACAAAGGCTTTCAACAAAAGTTGAACAAGAAAATAATGTCGTCTGGATTTCTGTGGGATAGTGAAGATGGTGAAATAACGAAGTGGAGACCACAGGGTGTGACAACCTTTCATTCGAATGGCCGTAGATTTGTTCTAGTAAGCTGGTATGGCAGGAAAGATGAGGGATATTCCGATCGTGGAGGAAGGATTTCATTTGTCGACATTTCAGATATGCATTACAATGTCCTGTATCACAATGCAGCATCAAACTACTCTTACTCCCACGTTTTGTTGGTGGATGAAAAAAATTGCGCGCTTCCAAATATTCATGTAGGTGGGATTGAACAACAAAATGGCATATTATACGTTGCAGACTCTAGAAAGGGGCAGCAGTCAATACTTGAATTTGATATTGCCAGTGGGTTATATGAACTTCCCTCAGACATGATGGATAGTATGTTTGGATACCGCTATGTGCTGCGCCAATCTTCATCGTTCCATAGTCCAACAAAACCGTCTTTTATTTCATACGACATTGATAATGAAAAGTTCGTTGTTGGGACATATGCAAGATGTGGCAAAAAACTTGGCATTCATATAGATTCTGAGTCATGCTTCAGTCAACCAAAAAATAGACTTGTATGGTTTAACAAACATGATGTCGACCTTAACAGTACAGAGCCGTGTTGGCATTATTTTTCTGAAATGCAAGGTGCTGTATCTGCTAGGGTTGATAACAGCACCATAGTTTGGGTATCGAGCAGTTATGGTCCAATTGCTGACAGTCACTTGCATGTCGTTCGAGCCCCAACATCATTTAATGGAGAATGTTCAGGTGTGAATTTGGATGAGGTGTCAATATTTCAATTTCCACCGGGGCTTGAAGACTTGCACATTGAAGAGACAGAAGTCAGGCGATATATGTGGATGGCCACTGAGTTTGGAACAAGAATGGTACTATCAACGCCGATACAAAATCTTTTGTGATAATACAAATTATCATATATCAGTGCAAATTGAATGTCGTAAAAATAGTCAAATCATCCTTTCAAATAAATGCATGCAACAGTTCACGTCAATTGATGCCCCCCTTTGCTGTAGCGCACAAACTTGCACAAAGATTGGAACCCCATACCAGATATCCACAGACTTCCATGTGAGATAAAATGAAAGGCAGCCTTTCTAAACACTCAAAATTGAGTGCATATCCCAATTACCAAGAGTAAAAGACAATGGTGTGCATCTATCAAACCAGGTACGCCAATCATACGTAACGGCCATTTCAGCAGTGAGAGGTTGATCCCAGCTACCTCGAATAAGAAGGCTGTTCGCAAGAAAAATGAAATAGCCATCCTTGCTCTCGCATCTGCAAGTTCAAGAAGTATTCTTGGATCCAATTCAAGTGTGCTAGACAAACACTGTAAAATCTAGCACAAATCTAACACGGATTGAAGTGCAGGAACAAAACCAGACAGTAATGGGAGTATTTTTCAGCATAACTCAATTATACAAAAGAATTATGGAAAATTGACATTGTCATGCTCAAATCAAGGTGTGAAAAAAAGAACAAAAAGCAGGATGGAAGAATGATCATTCATTGTAAAAGTCAGCGCTGCCGGTCTCATTAAAGGCAGGGCAACATTGTGACAACGACTCCATAAAAAATCAGTACCTGCGTCATAGGGTGATATTAAGAGTCTCGATTCACCCCAAGCCAAATCTGAATCTGAATGCCCTCTTCTGGGCAAT